>JAODJW010000026.1:2972703-3015938 GCA_026777045.1 Hyperopisus bebe
TTTTTTTTTTTTTTTTTTTTTTTTTTTTTTTGTCCACTGATTTTTGCAGCCTGATCCCTCCCCCAAAAGAAAGCAGATCGATATCCGCTTCCCCCGACTCATGAGTACTCAGCCAATAGTGATAGAGAGCGTGAGATGAGAAAGCACCCTGCCCCCTCCCGCCCCAATCCCCAAATTAGATTCTCACAGGTTGGATATTTTGCACTGATCTTTGTCTTTGTTTTCTGAATACTATACCGGAACAAAACGGCGACGTGACGCCATGAGGGCGACCTGGTCCAGCCTGGCCCAGATGCATTTCGGCTCATGGCGAGTCGTCAGCTTCAGGCTTGAACCTTTGAATCTGAAAGTTGGATGCTGCAATCATAGTTTTTTAAAAAGAGAAAAAAAAAGAAAAATGTTTGCACTTAATAGTTTGTTTAGAAGAGAATGGCTTTACAATTTTTGGGGTGTGCAAGGACTCCCAGACAGTTATAAGGTGGAGAAAATGTTAAATGATTAAAACCTTTGTATCTATTGAGCATTTATTTTAATATTGTTTCAGATTAAAATCTGCTCTGTATTATATGTATAATATTGTAATTCAGTGATCGATGGGGCAAAACAAATGATCATTACACTAGTGGAATTTGTCTTCATTAAAGGAAAATAGTGATATTTCTAATGCAGAATAATATACATATTAATATTAAAGAGATCTTGAATATACAGGATTTGTTTCTTTTCTGTTGTACAAATAGATCATTCAGATGTATTTTTCTTAATTAAATGTTTGGTATAGGAGATCCCTTTATATCAGAAGCTCTAATCCTCAAGAAGCTCTAATGTTCCAGATCAGTCGTACGTCAGTGGCGCAGAGGAACAGCGAGAGCCTGCATTTCGAAGCTCAGGAAGTCCAAGGCAGGTCGAAAGCATCCAGGCATTCTTATTTTGCTTAACATCAGCAATGCTGTTCTGTGTAACGTGAGATAGCATTCACTAGAAGCCGCTAGGTCCATGGTTCCGCTTTAGGAGCGCTGTCCGTGTGACACTATTAAAACCTTTTAATGTACCCCGTCTTGTGACTTCTGCTGTTTGTCAGTGACGTCAAGGTGAGACACTTGGATGGAGGCTGGACTGAGTGCTAGAATGGGAGGTGTGTTTGTTGTGATGTTATTCCCACCACCCCCCCTAAAAAAAAAACATCTTGGGGGGGAAAAAAACTTTTTGGTGTGGCCAACAGCGGAGCCGACCCTGTGGTCTGTTTGGATCCCAATGCCCCAGTGCTGATGAGATGTAAAACCGAGCTCCTGACACTGAGGTCATAAAAGATCCCTGGGCATCCTTTGAAAGAATAGGGGTGGTTCCCCGATGCTCTGGCTAAAACTGCCCACTGTAGCCCTTTCAAATATGGCCTCCTAATCATCTAACTGGTGAATTCTCGCCTGCCCCTTCCACCTCAGCCACTGTGTGGTGAGCGTACTGGCGCGGGACGGCTGCTGTCACATCATCCAGGTGGGTGCTACACAGCGGTGGTGGTTCAAGAGGCTCCCCCAAGCACTTTGGATGTCTTGAAAAGCGCTATATAAATGTAAATGTAACATTCATTCAGAAATTGGTGCGGCTTTATTCGGTGTTGAAACACTGTCAGTTCGATTGGATTTGTCCTCGGCCTGCTAACACATCGGTAGTTAAATGTCAGAGCTGCCAACGTTGTTCTACGCTAACATTTAGTGGTCGAGGTTTATGGTACTGTCCCTGACGGCAGTATGTCCGGTACGGAGGTTTCTATTTCGTGGCTCTATCCACCTGAGTTCTGTGCTCTGTGGTTGCACTTCTGCTGTGGTCTCATCAGATCTCAGATGAATGTGAATGAGGTCCTCTCTGGTGACTGAGCTGTGAACCTGCTCTTCAGAGCGGCGCGCTCTACTTTCATTGTTATCCATCTTCTGTCAGGACCTTCTCTAACTCACGCTGGGGAGAAAAGCCTTTATCTTAACATTCATTTATGTTTGGCGTGTTTATTTTTTTTTTTTTTTAACCAGGTGATCACCTTCTTTTATTTGACATATAATACAATAGACAGGTATGTATTAGATAAATACTGTTGAGCTGACATAATCAGATTCATTCATTATTAATGTTAATAGTCAGGGGTGTGTGCTTCAGTGCTCCCTGGACTTTCCTGTATAATTTAACTCCCTGTGGTATTTATAGGAATCTGAATTTATGAGCTACAGAGTTATCTGGGGAAAGGTTGAGAGGTCAAGCCGTGTTTGCTGTCGTTCTGTAAATGTCAAATTTCATTTAGTAGTCGGCGTGTTTGTGTAGGCCGGTGTTCCAGCCATGTTTATTGAACTTCCTCTCTTGACTTGGTTCCTTTTAAACGTTAAGGGCCATTCAGAGTTCCTATGGCTGTGCGTGTGTCTCTCACAATACTGGTAGTAATAATCAAAGTATGCAGAAAATTTGTTTAGGGAATGTGCTTGAATTTTTCCTGGTTCTTATTTCTTCATGTCACATGTGTGGTTATTATTTTACCATCTTTGCTTTGTAATAAACTAAATTGTTAGATTCTGTTAAATGAATCATCACGGTTAACATTAAACATAACTTTAAAAGGCTCTTCCTGCCATTTGAAATGATGAATGATTAAAATTCTGTAAAACCGGTTGCATAGATAGTGGTGAGATGAAAACATCAAGCAGAAGCACTTCCTACATGAAGAGCTCCCTGTGGGGAAAGTGAAGTTGAATAGCACTATACTCCTTATCCTTAGACAACCTAGCAGGACTGACACATCCTGAATGTCTCGCTATTTAAATACTACTTCCTAGGCTCCATAACTGATCCCTTTTGAATACTTTCAGCTCTAATTTGTTTTAAGGCTGTTTATGCTGCCTGGATACCTATTAAATGTTAGTGCAGCAGAACTGTCAAATGTAAAGCCTAGAGCTTTTAACAGGGTATGTGTACAATCCAGACCCAAGTAAATTGAAAAGGAGAGCTGCTGGACCCAATTACAGGTGAGCTTGCTATAGTGGTTAGATTAAAATCTAGTGTAAGTGTATGACAATCTTCAATATGTGACAATATTCTTGTTAAAACATTCCATTATGACATTCTCTTTGGCAAAATAACTACAGGAGGCTCATGACAAGGTGACAACGTGTATATGTATTAAAAAGCACAGAGAAGTGGTTCTTTTTTGTTAGGCTGGTGACTCACAGCCAGATGGACTTGTTGCAGTTCCTTTCCCCAACATGTGGGGGGCGCTCTTGTTTTGAGTCTTTAGCATTTGAACCTTAGCAGCCACTGACCTTCGGGTCTATGGCAGGCATGAGGCAGGTTTTGAAGTTTCTCCGGTGCGACTCCTCTGTAGGCTGCAGGAAGCAAAGATCATCACTGAAAACTCCCTGCTCAATAAACCAACAAGATGCAAATTCCGATTTCCTGACGTTTATCGAGGAAGGTGAGAACAGTGGAGTCTGGCTGGTGTTGCTTCACCTTCACATGAGAAGCTCCTGCTTGAACGTTTTGGTCTACAGAGGCCAGCTGTAGAGACATACGGGCAATGCTGCTTTCATTGGAAGTGGAATCGCCTATATTTACCTTGGATAGGCGCGAGTGGCACTTTTTGGATGTGATGGCTGGTAGAGACCCGCGGTGGGTGACGGGGAGGGCCGGCAGGGTGCTGATGGGAAAGGATGAAATCTTTGGCGCGGGCATCACCACATTTAGCTTTGGGAGCTCCACTGGGAATGGCAGCCCGTTCTGCCTGACCAGCGGCTCGGCGACGTGTCTGCCCAGGAGCTACGGAAAGAGAGGCGTGATCCCAGGTGCTGCCGCCTCGTGGTTCCCCAGCCTGTGGGTGCTTTGGCTGCGGAGCCAGACGCGTCGCCGCACTGCGCGCGGTCGTTAAATGAACCGCGTAATTGGCACATATGGCCTCCTGACCCACTTTGCAATTACTCCACTTCACACCCTTGGCTTTGTTTTCTATCCAAGACCCAGCAGCCAGTGCTAATAAAATGGAGTAGTTTTGGTTAGCGTGATAGTGAAAGCGAATGTATACAGTAGGCAGGGGTGGGAATGCACTGCCCATGCAGGGATGCCGCTGCACACAGAGACACTGGCACAGTAACTGGGGATAGTGTGTCTCCCTGCATGTCGCCGTACACGTTGGATATCTGCATACACTCCTCACATATAAGATGACCTCTCCCAGCACCCGTCTTACCTGCCGCCGTCCTTGCCTGGCGATGCGCCATAGCTGGTCCACGGGGTTGGCCAGCGTGCCGCTCTCTCCGCCTTCGACCGTCCTGACAGCCCTGCGCAGGCCCCCCGCCCTCCTTTCTGCCAGCCTGAGATAAGGATTCAGGGTTTGTCACATGACATGTTAAAACAGGCCCTGGGGGTGCAGATGCTTTAGCACTGAGTTTCCTCTGATGCTGAGTTTGATGTACAGTCTGCATATGTGTTGTTTTATAAATGCCAGGCTTGGCAACGGGTAGTCCCAGTGTTTTATGGGTGTGACCACGACGGCGGTGGGGACAGACTCGCCGCAGCTCTCGGAAGCAGGGGTGCTGCAGCGTGGCCCCGACGCCAATGCGGTCCTCGGGGTCGTACTCCAGCATGCGGTGCAGCAGCGCCAGGCTGGAGGGCGAGCAGTGTGGGATGAGCCGCGACAGGCCGCAGCCCTTCCGCGGGGGGAAGTCGAAGCTCATCGCCCGCGACCTGCCGACCAGATGGACGCACGGCGCTGAGTGGCGGGGGCACAGAGTAAATGCGGTGGGGGGGTTAAATGGTATGATCGGGGCTTACTGCTTAAATTTATGGAGGAGACTGGGGTCTGGTGTTCCCAAAACTTCGTGGATCTTGGATACCTGGTCCAGTTCATTGGTGCCGGGGAACAGGGGGTTGAGGCTGAAGGACACAGAGGGTGTTTCTAAGTACAAAGAATGTGAAGATTGTACTTGTGCTCTTGGCAAGACCGGTCTTGCAAACTTGCCTCCCAAGAATAAACCTGGGCTGCAATGAATGAATGAATTGGTCTTGTTTGATATGGATGCAGATATATGAGGCAGGGCAAGAACAACATCTGGCAGTTTTTACCGTCCCCTGTACTTCTGTTCTTGAGTACTGGAACTGGTCTTTGGTAATGGAAGAGGACATCAAACGGGTATGCAAGAACACAAGTACGGTCAAGTACGCACATTGAGAAACACCCAGAGTTTGGTCACTGAAACTGTCTTTTTATACACCATTCGACAGCATTCAAGTTATTTAAAAAGTCTGATGTGGTAGAAATTTTCTCAGGGTGCAAGATCAGCCGCCATGCTCTGCTCGTTCCAGCCTCTGCTCACTCCCAATTAATGGCTTCCCCATTTCTCATTGACACACAACTGCTGACAGACTGAGCCAGAATGTTCTCCGATGTTCGCAGGCTTCACACCGGAGGGTCTTTGCCTAATTGGTGTGAGAATCCGCGTAGTTACCACTCAAAGACGCCAAGATGGAGTGGCCACTTTCTCTGGCTTGTTGCCTTGACGATGGGCGTTCCTGCCGCTGTTAATCACTCAGTGGTAAACACTGGCGTCTCTTTGTCTCCCCATATTCGCCCAACTGGGTGGCCATAGAGAGTCAGTGGTATGTTGTGGGGGGGGGGGACGACAAAAAAGGGACCAAACAGTTGAACTCTACTGTTACCTCTGCTCGGTTCCTCTGGGGGGAAGGGGTCTCCATTAGAAAGGGACCCTTTTATTACAGTATTCATTTGAATTTTCCATCTCCAGTATACAACTTCAATTTGTACTGCCAGAACACAGCATTTATCTTAGGCCAATGAAGCATTTAGACATACAAACAAACAAACAAAAAAAATTCAGTAAATGGATCGATGCCTCCTACTGGTAGGTTATTAGTCTGTGAGTAGCGCAAAGGTTAGAATTGGCGGCTAGAGGTTGGCCTGTAGGTACCTGAGGATCTCAAAGAAGACGCATCCGGCGCTCCACACGTCCATCTTGTGTGAGTAGTAGCCGTCGGTGAGCAGGCACTCAGGAGCCCGGTACCAGCGCGTGGAGATGTACTCCGTGTGTGGTGGCCTGCAGTACACACTCCTGCAGGAGCCAAAGTCGGCCAGCTTCAGCACATCCTGCTGGTGGGACGACAGGTTCTGCTCACCGCATGTCAAAGTGAATTTCTTAGGTAGCTCTGATAGTCCTGCCTTGTGCTCCAGATAAAATCCTGTTTCAGGCTCCTACCTAGTTCTGTCATTGGAATGATTCTAGAAGCTCCTATTAAATTTGCTAAAACTACACAGCATACAAGGAACGGGTCAACGGAAGCAGTCAATTATATTTGCACAAAAACAGGTGGTATTGCCGTCCCCTAGGGTCCAAAAAACAGCCATTGAAGCTAAAATTCTTGAAATGCATCTCACACACAGGATAGCCTGACCCAGGGCTCCCCGTTTCTGGTCCCGGAGAGCCAGAATGCTCAAACACACCTACTAAACCTGGCAGTCAGTTGATTAATCTGCAAAATCTGTGCTGGGTTCTGGTTCTCCAGGACTGAAATTGGTGAACCCTGGTCTAACCCCTTCAAAACTGCTAGGCAATGAAGTACAGTTATTCCGCTATATCAAAAATACATTAATGAGGGTCTACAACTTACTTTGATTAGGATGTTCTCCGGTTTGACGTCTCTGTGGAAGATCCCATTTCTATAACGAAAGTGCAATGGCGTACCTTTAAATACTATGAGCATAAACAGTGTTTGTCAGCAGAGAAATAATTTGTTTGTGTGAAGGCAAATGGAATGATCTTCGGTGAGCACATTTATTTGCAGTTTTTATGAATTACAGGTGGGTGGCGCTGTGGCCTCAAACCTCCACATGCTGTCATGCTGCTTTCTTCCCACATTCCAAAGACATGCAGTTAGGCTAACTGGTGCTTGGAAAGTGCCTGTCATGTCTGCCTGTATGTGTGTGTCCTGGGACAGGCTTCAGGCCCCACGCGACTCAGACCAGAATAAATGTTTGAAGATAAATTGGGAAAAGAAAAATTTTAGCAGTGTCATAAGCCTGCCTGTTTGCTGTGCACCTGCTGATTTTCTGCGGGTAACTGTGCAACTGTTCATCCCTGTGGAGGGATCTGCCTGATAATGGTGTCTTGTCTGTTTATCCTGCTGTCAGAGTGGAATAAATGTGATTCAAGGTGCCGGCTTACAGGGGCCATATTCTGTTGATGTTCCTCACAGTTTCTCTACATTTAGTGTGCATCAGGTTTTATTTCTAATTTCTGGTAACCCAACAGCTGTGGAATAGATTAAATAAACCAGAGACAAACAGGAAAAAGACAACTGATAACCTCCTCTCACCAAAATGAACAAACACCACCTGCTTTATTACCATGGTTTGGTTTGTTTTCGCCATCGAGGGACCCTCACTGTGTTTGAATTGCTCTCACGCCGGTTACAGTCCGTTACCACGACAGTGCCTACCTATGCATGTGATCCAGTGACTTGCATAACTGGTACATGTAGTATTTCACTTTATTCTCAGGTAAAGGATGCTGCCGACCTGCATTGGAAGTACGAAACTGTATTAGATCTACCAGATGGTGACTGTAGTCAGACTCATGCAGACGCATGTCTGTTTGAGCCTCTTTGAAGGCTTGACCAAATGTCACTTATAATCAAAACTACTGCAGTAAGTTGCCACAGTAATCGTGGACAGGACAGGACTTAGGTGGAGCTGAGGGGGGCCCCAGATTGCCCTTGTGCCCCTTCTAGAAATGTTCAAACAAATTTTCCTCTTATTTCAATTCTGATTGGCCAGTTTGGTTGTATACAGCCCAACACTATTATAAAGCTATACTATATAATACTGTAACTTTCAGCAGAATAAAGCACTGCTGATTGCCCCCTCCAGGCCTTACCAGAGCAAAAACGCATGTGAGCTAAAGATGATGGTTTTCGTCTACTGCAGCACATTGCATTAAAACAAATCTCTGGGAAAGAAAATAACGGGGGTCTTAATGGGAGGCTGGAGAAATGAACGCTGGAGCGAAAAATTAACTTCCAGCGAGGGTGCTGCCTTCTGAGAGTGGAAACCAGGAGAAAGCCCGTCGCCCGGGATGATAGAAGACCAAAGGCTGGCTAACACGCTAATACGCTAACACGAAGGCCATTCCACACACGGCTCTTTTATATCATACAGTTTGGGGCGTCATAGTCTTCTCACATCATCGTTTTATATTTAGCGTAGCGACCATATTCTCACCACTACGCTTGCCCTTTTTCCCCTGTATACTAGAACATTCCACTCGGCAAGGAGGGCTCTACTTTGCTTTCATTAGCAATAACGATTGTCAATATATAGTTTATAAAGTGTAATTCTGTACAAAATGTTTTAAAGGGCAATTTGGCTGACCATATCTGTCTAGTCAGTAAATAAAATCTGTGAAGTGTTATTTTTAAATAACGTGCTGAGTGATTATTATCCGGTCTGCCTAGGTTAGACTGGGGTTTCACTGGAATAAGTGCATCAAACTTGAAGGTTAGGTATTAAGATGGAAAACATAGATAATTTTGCCTTCATTTACATTTCTGCTAGTCTGCTCTATTGCGTGAGCTATTCCCAGAATGAAAAAGTCATAAGGTTGTATCCCCAGTTCATTTAAATTGTTTGGACAGTACAGGCTGAAACATGATTGGAAAAGTTGGTTCAAATCAGTTTGAGAAATAAAGAAAATATGTCAGGCCCTTTAACATTAGGTTAAGCCTGTTTCATGGGACATCACATATACTGCATGCCAGACAGGAGAATGACTCACTGTCCAACATGATTAATTATAGCAGTTCTAAGTGTGTGGAAGACTGTCAGTGATAAAATATGATAAAATAAAAATGGATTGTGTGGGTGCCCACATGTAAAACCCCTAAGCTAAAGGTGTGTGTTTTGGGTTTGTTTATATGGAGTATATATAGAATATCACTGAACTTTACTACTAAAGTCTTAGAATAGACCCCCAATCAAACACTACAGTGAGTACCACAACTTCACCGATTCTGGTGTCTCACAAAGGGTTTAACCTGGGCTCCATCACGGTGCAGAGGATAATCTTTCACTCAGCCTAACTTTGCTGGCTGCTGCACTTTGCACCTCCTACAGGTGAATTTGTTATTTTCTGGTTAAGGTATATGATGTTATGTTTCGGAAATTAGAGTTCCCATAACAGTGCATTACTTAAGGGAAGCATCTGGCTTGGCAATGTGGAAATCGGTTCAGCGAACACCACAATCTCACCCCACGCCTATGTTCAGAACAGCAAAGTCTGATACGGAATTTATAACTAAATGGGATTCTAAATCATTAAGTAGAAACACAATGAAATACATTCAAAGACTATTATTCAAGGGAAATTCCACCTCTAAGAATTGTACCATCTTAAATCACCAAAATCTATGTGAAGTCAAAAGTCAGTGGAATGTGTCAAAGATGATTGGATGTTTTTTGTGATATTTAGAAAATAAAGTGCCTCACCACCTTTCTGCCCCTTTCCCACATTATCTGACACTATGAAACGGTCAGGAAGCTGTCTTGGTGATTGCCTAATAACTGCAGGAAATCGTGTGACACTGTCAACAGCTGGTAGATCAATATTTATTTTAACAAAGTATCTGAGGTACATTCAAGCTGCAGCAACAAAAGACCGAATTTCCCCTTTGAATCTTTATATATACATGTGTGTATGCATTTGAGTATCACTGGTGAAATACTGACCTTGTATTAACTCATAGATGTTCATTTCCATTAATTCACATATCAAGGAGAGGGTACCCGTTTCTTTGTCACTAACAAATACAAATACAGATAAATTCATGCTAAAATTCATACTAACATACTTAATAACAGATTCACAAATAAAATCATGTTTAACTCTACAGTTCAAAATATCACAGGCAAATCATTTTTGTAATTTAACTGCACAAGGCACAGTACTCACAAGATGACTTCATGCAGCTGAATGATGTTAGGGTGGGGATTCAGCCTCTTCATAGCTTGAATTTCCCTCAGGTTGTTTGCCTGCTCCAAACTGACATCAACCCTCATTTAATAACTGTCCCTTTCTCTGCCAAAACGCAGCAGCAACTTTTAATATTTTAATATTTATAACCTAGTATTCCAGCCTCAGATCAGACACGCACTGAATCGATGGTAGCATAAACAGATTCATGTTTAGTATTTGTGGAACGCTGCTTTTGAAATCTCATACTTGTGGGCTAAATGGAAAGTAAAACAGGCGCTGAACACACGCCTGTTTACATGCCGCCTTGTCCTCAAGGTCAACATCGGGTCACAATGTCATGTGTCAAGCCTAGCAGAGGAGGGCTGTCGGAAATGTCATGAAGCAATACATCGACTTTCACATGTTCACACATACCAAGGCGCTGACATTCAAGACGCCAAGTTACTAGAAAGAAAAAAAAGAGATCGCTTACAACTACGAAGGTTTAAATGCAAAAACGGTACCTGTCGACGGACTGCTTCATTGTTTTGCACGCGTAGTATTTCCCATCTCTTAGACTTTGGGCTTTCACCACCTCGGAAAACGTCCCTTCTCCGATTTTTTTTATTATCCTGTAATCTAAACGGGGAGATAAAGCCTCATATCATCGCCAGAATAAAGGCAAATATAATTCTGGAGCCAAAATGTGCTGGTCAAAAGACGAACGTCATGGCCCTAAATCTACACTACAAAAGCTAATGTGGCACGTCGAGAAGAACTGAATATTATAAAGGAATCATTAGGCTAGTAATTATATGAGCAAAATATGAACTGAACATGAATGGTAAATGTAGAAATTCGTCTCAAGGATTCAGAGACACCTTCCCAATAGTAAACAGCAAGTTGACTGGAGCAAGGAAAAAACCCAGAACGCTAGATGGATGCCGCTTCCAAAATAATTTTGGGTAATAATAAGAAAGCACTAATCTAAAAATCGTCGTAAAATGCAACCTTTAGTTAACACAGGCATATGAACTTACATTCCATCCCTCCGAAAATTCAACCGCCTTGCGTGTATTCAGATTACCCATAATAGGGGGAACTGAACAAACCGTAAGCTCTGCATGCCTAAAGCGAGGTTAAAAATCAAAAATAAAACCACTGTTTGATCAGCTCGAAAAACTCGCCATGTTACCCCGATCTCCATGGCGACCAGGCACGCCTCCCCGGCCCGTCTCGCGCTGTAATATTATCCGCTTTACTCTGCCTATTTCCTGTGTACAGCCTACAGGCAGCTGTGCACAAGCCTCCAATCAAACATATTCACCACAATATGTATTTCAGTAAATGTATTTGCAGAAAATTACTAACTCAAAAACATGTCTCCTTGGGCTATACAGTGAGAAGCCTAGGAAGTTGCCTAAGCTATACAAACAATCAGATGTTGGTAACTGTTTGTTAGCTAATATCAACGACTGAATAACATAAACACAACAGCAATATACACATTTGGGTTTATTATATATATAAGTTTTGGGATTTGTATGCTGTTTTGGGATTTGTATGATGCTGTTGCATGTGATCTTATTCATTATTTGAGATATGTAATAATATTTCCCGCGACCCTGACTCTGAATGTAACTGGTCGGAAAATGGATGGATATATTAATGTATATTCAGTCACTGCTGGCAGTAATTGTGGAACTTTGAAAAGTAGCGGATTGTACTTCGCGAGAAAAATGGTCCTTGTTTGACTGTCGCTGGATGACAAAAGTTTGTTTAGATGAACAGGACTGGGTTTAGTGTCATGTATAATACATATTGTTCTCGACTTTTGTGTTCTCCGTTAATTTAAGCTATCATGTTAGCGTAAATGATAAGCAGAAGCGTTGCAGAAGCAATAACCACACACGGAAATCAGGGAGTGCCGTTTGCCATGGGCTCACTTGCGCCTTCTACAGGATGTTAGGGGTCATGACTACACAATGCAAGGCAACAGCAACTCTGTACCGTTAGGGGTGGCAATTTCCCTAGTATTTGCACAGAGACTTTGGCATTATAGGGACACAGCCAACTTTATACAAATAGAAATTTGGCTAATTAAAAATAGGCCTACATAAACAGGAACAATGGGATAGGCCTATAGAATTCCACAAATCCATACAAAACGTCAATAATAATCATCATCATCATCACCATCATCATCATAATGATGTACACCGTGTGGGCAAAAGTATCTCATGAAATTATTCTTTCGAAAATTATTTCTTCTCGATGTATAACCCTTCAACTACATTCAGCATAAATACTCATTTTTAAGCAATACAAACAGGAAAAGACTGAGTTTCACTGTATTACTCAGGCTGCACTACAGCGTCTATTCACGGGCGCAATCCCGCTACTGAGCGGCACGGGGGCTTTGACCTGCTCCGTTTCCGACCTGGGCCGGTTCACCCCTCCTTAGACGACCTGGTGGTCCCGGGCTCCCCCAGGAGCACCATATCGATACCGAACTTAGCGAGGACACCCGATCGACATAGTCCGCTGCAGCCCAGAACCCCTGAGCTCAAGCAATCCGCCAGCCTCAGCCTCCCAGTAGCTTGGATTACAGGCGCACGCCACCGCGCCCGGCGGTAACAAAGCAAGCAGAAAGAATATTTAACACTCCAGCACGATGACGTTATGATCAAGATCGCCATCTTGTGGTTCAAAACAGAAACGTCTGTGAACCGATGTTCTATGTTTCTGGGTGCTCAGTGGAGTTTAACTGTAAAATAGGCCGACAACATTTACAAAAGTATTAATTATTCAAAATATTTTTTTAAATTACCATAGACACCATATTATGTGCAATAACCTGATTCCAGAGTAGAGTATAATCACAGAAAGAAATTGGTTCCTTTCCAACAGACATATGCATTACATGTTTAAAACTTCAACAATATATCTCTATACGTGTACATTTTAAAGAAGACGATACATTTTGGTGGGGTAGATAGACGAAGTAAGTAAACAGACTATGTCGCGTTTTATATTTATTCAATGGCAAACAGAAACGGGCTTCCGTAGAAATTGCGCACGCGCAGTATAGCCCAAGGAAGTATTCGCGGCGTGTTTATCTATTTTCCGCTAACTTGTTACAGACATCATGAAAACCAGATTTAATACGGTGGACATAAGGGCTGTCATTGCTGAAATTAATGCCACGTAAGACAAAAGTGTTTTATATTGAAAACAATAGCAATGCTTAATTTGTGTAATGCTGCATGGTTGACCAAAGTTCACCTAGCCCTACTGACTAGCTGGTCTTAGCTCTCATTAAACATTTTGACTGAGTTAAGTGACTTGTAGAATGCATAATGCGTCAATCTTCTTTGCGTAGCAATCTTTTTATACATAGATGTGAAATTTGCAGTAACAAGCTGTTGTGAGTAAACTACAACGTCATTCTGTATGTTATTGAGGAGGGAGTAGACACAAGCACTTGGATTAACATGCGTGGACAATTTTCATTGTTTTTTTTTTTTGATTGTTACAGCTTTATTGGCATGAGAGTATACAATATCTATGATATCGATAACAAGACCTATCTTATTCGGCTACAAAAGTAAGTGTTATCGTGTCCGCAGGAACTCCACACCTTAAATGCAATGTCTTAGTGCCCAGATAGAAGGCATTCGTTTTATTAAATTCTGAATTAGTGAATATTTGTTTACTAAAACACAAGACATATTTCTATATTAACAATTCAAGCTTTGCAGACACACGAGTAAGAATTGAATGGCGGCGGTGCTGCGTAAATGGCATTTCGCTGCTCTGTGAGGTGATCGTAAAGATACTTATTTTGTCTTCTCTTTTGCGTTCGATATTATGCTTGTGTTCCATGCTTGTGTTGTTACTTTTTTAGATGTTATTGATAATTAATTTGGTTGTTTTAGGCCCGAATCGAAAGCCGTGCTCCTGTTGGAATCGGGCATCCGCATTCACTCCACGGAGTATGACTGGCCAAAGAACCTCATGCCTTCCGGATTTGCCATGAAGGTAAGAAGGCCTCGGGTAAGCTCTCCTCGCCGATTTGAAGGCATCTGCAGCCCAGCCACTTTACACACTGCTGTTGTTCCTCCCACCCCACAGTGCAGGAAGCACTTGAAGTCTCGCCGACTGGTTTCCGCGAAGCAGCTGGGAATAGACAGGATAGTCGACATGCAGTTTGGGTCAGATGAAGCGGCTTACCATTTAATTGTGGAGCTGTATGACCGGGTAAGGTGCTCAAGTTCACCCACCTCTTCCCCCCACCTATGAATTGTATTTTGAATGTTTCAGTGTTACATGGTACAATTTATCTAGTTCATATGTGAAAACAAACAAAATTTCCTTTACTGATTACTGCTGTTTTGTGGAAATAGTCTTTGCACTGCAGAGTAACTTAGGTATGTGTTTCCATCCCTTGATGTGCCATTCAAGTTAGTTAGATCTTTTCTGTTTTGCATCTACCTTGGGGGTGGGAGTTGTATTATGGGCTTGCTGTCTCCCAGGGTAACATCGTGCTGACGGACTATGAGTACACCATCCTTAACCTTTTGCGAGTACGGACGGCAGAGGCGGAGGACGTGAAGATCGCGGTGAGGGAGAGGTATCCTCTCGAAAGTGCCAGGCTTCCTGAGCCCCTCGTCAGCCTGGAGAGGTAAATGTACCATTGGGGAAAGGTGGGAGACTAGATGGTGGGGCTGGATATCATAATGGTAAATTAAGGGAACACATTTTCCTTTTCATAATAATCTATGTGCTGCTTCATCTGGAAAGAAAGAAGGCACTTCTCTATGCTGTACTAACACTAAACATTTGTGTACTTTCCCTCCCCTTTCAGTGTAAAATTGTTCATATGCTAAAACATGGTTTTATTTGTTGAGCTCTGGCGTCTTTTCACGATGAAATCGGTGTAGAAGTCGTGGAAATGCATTGTCGGACTTCTGTTCACATTAGTGACTGACTTTATTTATGGCGGGCCACAGGCTCACAGAGATGCTGTCTTCTGGGCCCAAGGGAGAGCAGGTGAAAAGGATCCTCAATCCACACTTCTGTAAGTGACTGACCTGTTTCTTTAGCGTTGACCTCTGCCACACACCGGGCGAGCATCTGATTCCATCTTGTTTGTGTGACTTTGCAGCGTATGGGGCCTCTCTGATTGAACACTGCCTGATGGAGGTTGGCATCTCTGGCTTCCTGAAAGCCGACGACCAGTTCAGCGTCACACAAGGCAAGTGGGGTGGCGAGGGCGGATGCAAGGGGCGTTCAGTAAGGCCTCAAGCAACCAAATTCAGCCCGTGATTGATGTTCGGCTCTCATGAACATTTTTAATGTAATTTCTTAACTTAGTCCTTAAGACAGGTCCTGTCTGTCTTCAGCTAGTAGCTAAATTACATGCTAATGTTTAGTCAAATGCTGAAGCAATTGCTAAACACATTTTTATTTTGGACTTTGGGATGATTCTGAAAGCAACATGATTTCTACTTTTTGTTACATAGCTGATAAATTCGTATATGCAGTGGTACCTCAGTTCTTGAACTCATTAGAACTCGAATTTCTTAAAAGTTGAACCAACCAGTTCAAAAAAAAAATTACCTAGAGCTCAATCTGAATCTCAGAAGTCAAACCGTGAAGATAACTTGTACACGTGGGGAAATGAGTCACGCAGCTCGTCTCTCAACTGAAATAAAGGGTAAAGCTTCAGTCTCAGCCTCGCATTCTCTGTGATAGCATTGTGCATGTTTACACTAACTGGATACATATATTTAGACAGTAAAAATACATTTAGACAATGATAGACAATAACAGTAATTATTATATAATAAAATGCATTTAAAAATGAAGATTTCTTATTAAAGTATTTTAATATTAATAATAAACAATTAATACATTTAATTATAATAATATTGTCGTGCCTAGCGTTGAGGGGACGGAGATAAAGGTGCAGGCGTCAGGGTTTCGGGGAATACGGGGTTTAATTACAGGTAAGACAGGCAAAACGCAGACGGAGAATCCAATGACCGGACTGGGGAAACAAACTGAAACACGGATTAAATACAGAGGGCTAATGAAAACAACCAGAAACAGCTGATCACATGGGGATTCCACACGGGGTTAACGAGGGGGCGTGACACACGGAAGGAGCGGACGATCGGGGCAAGACACATTGTTTTTTAACTTTACACATTGCTTGGATACATTTATTGTCTTACTTTATAAATTACTGTTTTGATAAATGTGCTTAGATGTGTTTAGTACAGTATATGCTCTTCTTGTTTTATCCGGCTCATTTTGTGTTTAAATGCTAAAAAACCACTTAATTGGTTTTTCATTATTTCTTATGGGGAAAATTCAATCACAACGCGAACTTTTTAGGATTTGATCCGGAGTTCTGAACGGATTAAATTCAAGTACTGAGGTACCGTTGTATCTGTTATTTTAGTAGGTACTGGTCTTGCACCAATTACAATATATACTATACCATTTATCAATTATATATAAATAATTTTTGATGAATCATCAGCTTGATTGGTAGATAAATCGATTATTGTGGCAGCACTATTTTTTAAAAGTTAGTAATGGGGTACCCCCGGATTTGATGAGTGGGAACCTCACTTTCTTTTCAAACCATTGGTAAGTTTACTTGCAATTCAGTTTTTCAAGCTTTATATTGGTATGTAGTTTAATGGGTTGTTGTAGGCTGCTATGAGGAAAATTACGGGTGAAATTCACCAACATATTTGGTCAAACCATTGGAATATTCACTTTGATTTTTTTTTCCTTTAAATTTTTTATGTGTATGAGACTAAGGATGCTTTGATCAGGGTTTTTTGAGCTGATTACCGATTGCTGCTCACTGGAATCAATATTGGCTTATACCGATCACTGATCACAGTTCAAAAAACATTTACGCGTGCAGTGACTTTTTAAATGTTAGGCAGAAAAAAAAGACTTCCAATAGACAGAGCAAAATGCAGGGCATTTCTGTGCGTGTAAAAGCACCCAAAATGAACACTGTAAGCGAATTATTTAAACAGTGTTTGTACGGGAATGATTCTGTCCCAATCATTTTGATCCTTATAAGTTGTCTCACTATAAGCAGTTTCCACTGTATTATTTTAACAATATAAAATGCCAACAAAGACAGGCTATAGTCAACTTGCATGTAAAGCATTCCTCAACATTTACATGCTTTTTCAACCTGCCATGGCTTCCTTTTTTTGCCAAGCCTATTTATTAAACATCGATGGAAGTTTTTTATATATGAATACGAGCATCTCCGCGTGTTTGTAGGTCAGCCTGTTGTACGCTCATGCAGATTCCCTAAGTGGGGGCAACGTGTCTCCCCGACGTTTGCTTCACACACATTGCATACAGCGATTCTGTCTTCACTGGACACCTTGTAGAACTGCCGGACTGGTGACGCCATTTTAGTTGATTTGCCCACGCAGACTTATGTCTGGCGTATATTGTGTCACCTGATTGGCACTTCAGATCAGGCTTTATAGACAACGCCGATCAAATTGTTTAGAACTAATAATGACCGATAATGATTTACAACCCTCTTTGTATGAGATGTAGTAAATATCCTCTAATTTCATGAAAATTATTTTGGGCCAGTTTTTACATTTTCCTCCAGTCAGTGCACTTACCTGTCGGTACCTAATATTACTGAACTGAATCAGGTCATGCTCTCCAAACTGCTGTTCTGTGTGCTTCTTACCTTATTGGATTACATTTGGCCTTGTATAAGCTATAGGTATTGCTTCAAAAGGTACTATGCCCCTTCTGTAAATAATCAACTCTTTACTGGTTTGAGTATGATGACCTTGGTTTTCTGTGCCAAAATATCATTCCGGTTCCTTCTAGTGATTAAGAAAGCAAACGAAAGCAGGCCTTTAAAACTCTTTGACCTTGCTGTTTTTTTGTCTTGAAGGGTGTGTTTGTTATTCAGACTTGTGTGTTATACTGCCTTAGGTGTCACATTAGGTGTGGCTGGAAAATGTGCCTAACCTCAATGTGTTTTCACAGCTAAGGATGCCTAATGCATTATGCATGTCATCATTCCTCTTTATACTGTTCTTAATGAAAGTTATTCTTCGATATTGCTTCATATTCTGGTTGTGCGGCAATGCAGTTTAATTGTTTATGTGATGGGACCATTGCAATATGTCTTTTCCCAGATGCTCCCAAGATCCTGGATGCTTTACGGAAGGCTGAGGAGTATATGGAAAAAACTGCCAACTTCACTGGAAAAGTAATTCTGTTGGCACTTGTATAAATTGAACTTACTATATTTGCTGCGGGAGAAACATAGCTAGATTTTAGCAGTGATTTAACCTATAATGAACTTAAATGTATATGCTGAAAATGATCAGTACAATTATTTTGAATCATAGGGATACATCATCCAGAAATCTGAGAAGAAACCAAGTTTAGATCCAGACAAGTCGACAGAAGAGCTACTAACGTATGGCTTATTCTTATTATTGCTGTTATGTTAATTGCTGGCATGTAACTTGTTTTTTTTGCTCTGCCAGTTTGATTTTTGCTGCCTTATTCTCTGATCAGCCATCAATGACAGTATGACTGAATTTGACAGGTACGAGGAATTCCATCCATTCTTGTTTGCCCAGCATGCAAATAGCCACTACGTGGAGTTTCTTTCCTTTGACAAGGTGGGCCATTTTTATTTGTGAACCTCCTCACTTTGTCGCTAAATGTAAAAATGTTCCAAGGCCGCCACTAATGACTATTTTTCTATGGGTTAATCTATCGGCTATTTTACTGATTAGTCGATTTAATATAAACGATTAGTTTTCCTGCATTAAATCAAATGCACCGTTAATTTAAGTTAATTGTATTTTGGAAACGACAAACTGAATTTCATTGCAGGGCTTTAGATAATGGACTACTATGGCACTATATGGACACTTTTCGCACACAATTCAATAAGCAAATTGGTAGTATGCCTAAAATATTAATGAGATGCATACTGTGACACTCAAAAGTAGTCTGTATAAATTCAGTGTTTCCTAATGCTTATTAGGCTAATTTGGTTAGGGGAGGCACACCACATGCCACTGTTTTGGTATCTCATGTAAGTGACAAGCACTGAAATCAAGAAAGGGTCAGTTCAGCAACCACAACATCTTTTAAAAGAGGAGGTATTGTGGATAAACAAGGTGAAAATACATTGGCGGTGTGGTGCTGGTATTTGCTGATTGAAGTCTGACGTTTATTTGTAAATAGTTTTTATATCGGTTCACAAATGTGGGCAATGGTGGTTTAATGGGTAGGGAAACACACTTGTAATTGAAAGATTGCTGGTACCACCTCCAAGCACTGCTCCCCGGGTGCTGAATTAGCTGCCCCCTGCTATGTTGCGATGTCACATATGGGTGAAATGCAAAGGACGCATTTCGTTGTTGTGTGCTGTGGTGTGTCAACAGTGACCGCTGATCACCAAAATTCAAATTATTTCTTTTATCTATTGTCCGTCTTCGTTTGTTTTTGTTTACAATAATAACACTGCTACCAACAAGCCCAATGCGCGCGCACACACACACACAGTGGCACCATCAGTCCACATAAAAAGAGGCCAGATTTTAGCATAAACCTTTTCTCAGACACGTATTCAATGGAAATTCTAAGGTAGCAGGCAGACAACTTTACGGGTTTAATAATGAGTGTATTTAGCAGCAACAGTGACAAAAAATATTAGAAAGCTGTCTGTACTAATGGTAATTTAATAAACATGAATAGACTACACTTAGGGTAGTTTTGCTTATTCTGCTGATCCTGGTGCGTAGCGCTGCTGCCCGTGTAGTACGCCATAAAACTTTGCACAGTGTAAAACCACCTTTTTGTTTTATGATAATTTTATGCTACTCCCATAATTACATAGTGACATTAAAGGAAAACATTTTTTGTAATGGATTGAAACGTTTTAGAAACCATAATGGTAATTTCAATGAATAAAAAAGACGTGTTGATTTGAAACATTCAAATGTCGACACATTTGCAGTACTAACGTCATCAACTACGTTGACCAAACGCGGCAGCCCTAAAATGTTAATTTACTTAGTTTTTTTTAATACTCCCCACCGCCTCAGGCAGTGGATGAGTTCTTCTCAAAGATGGAGAGCCAGAAGATGGATATGAAGGCCTTGCAGCAGGAGAAACAGGCCATGAAGAAGCTAGATAATGTCAGGAAGGACCATGAACAGCGACTGGGGGCCCTGCAGCAAGCACAGGTATCCAGAGCAACGTACAGCTGAGAGAGCAGGGCCAGGCGGTCCATGGAGCACTCCTGCTGACATCTAGCAGAAGAACTGAACATCCTATTATATACATCTGAGAATGATGGTCTCTGTGCCACAGGAAGCGGACAGGCTGAAGGGCGAGCTGGTGGAGATGAACCTGCCCATCGTGGAACGTGCTCTGCAGGTGGTCCAGAGTGCCCTGGCCAACCAGGTGGACTGGACAGAGATCGGGCTCATCGTGAAGGAGGCCCAGGCGGCCGGAGACCTTGTGGCCTGTGCCATAAAGGAGCTGAAGCTCCAGACCAATCACATCACCATGCTGCTGCGGTGAGTGTGGCTGCACCACCAGCTGCCAATAGGAGTTATTTTGGTCATTCGTCCCTTGATGTCCAAAATGTGCTTTCCGGGTTGTTGTTTTCCACGCTGACCTTTTGCTTCACTTCGGTTCACCTTTTGCCACCGGACAGGAATCCATACATCGACTCTGAGGAAGAGGACAGGGAGGACGTGGGGGAGATGGAGGAGGCTGAAGGACAAAAGAGCAAAAAGAAGAATAAGAGTAAAATCCAGAAGAACAAGTTCCAGAAGAACAAGGCCATGATGGTGGATGTGGACCTCAGTCTGTCTGCCTACGCCAATGCCAAAAAGTAGGCCTTGTCCTCTAAACCCTCTGTAGATGTCTGGACTCCCCAGGGACCCAAGAAGTCTAGTACTTTGTAGCCATCCTAGGTGTGTTAATGACTGCCACCTTAACTGTTAATATTGATTTAATATGAATGGCAAACAATTACGCTCAGTAATAAAATCCTTCTCAGGTAGGTGGGGTGTTGCTGAGAGTTATTTGGGCGAAACAGAAGATTAAAAACAATAGTGACTACATGTCAATATACACTTTCAGGTATTATGACCATAAACGAAACGCTGCAAAGAAGGAACAGAAGACGGTGGAGGCGGCGGAGAAGGTAACCGCTCTTTCTGTGACCCACAATGGGGCATCTGCCATTATCGCCTGTTACCGACTTAAGGCGTCTTTCATTTCCATTCCAGGCCTTCAAGTCTGCAGAGAAGAAAACCAAACAGACACTGAAGGAGGTCCAGACAGTCGTTACCATCCAGAAAGCCAGGAAAATCTACTGGTGAGGACCTGAACTGCAAGCTGTAATTTACTGTATTTTTTTGACAATATCAAAATTGCTTCTTATTAATTTGCATGTCTAGTTGTCATAAGTGCAGTGAACTGAATCATTTTAACCATTTAAAGGTTCATGTTGTTAGCTAATGTCATTTAGTTTGGGGTTGCACAATCACATTAGCAGCCAAAAGAAGTCATAGCAGTTATTCTGACTTGCTGAGGCAGGAGAAATAGCTTGCGTGTTTCGGATTTGCCTTTCAGGTTTGAAAAGTTCCTGTGGTTTATCAGCTCAGAGAATTACCTCATCATCGCAGGACGGGACCAGCAGCAGAATGAGATGATCGTTAAACGCTACCTGAAGACAGGTGAGGGGCATGAAGTCTCGCCTCTGTGTGGGAGCTTGGCACTGGGGCATAGGAGGGGCATGGATACGCTGGCAGATTTAGTGGCGGGGGGGCCCAAGGTGACATTTTGTCAGGGGTCTCGGAATTTATTGCTACGTCCATGGCTTGGAGTCTTTGGACAGTGAACATGAGTGAATATCTGTCTGTCCCCTGTGCTGTGCAGGTGACATTTATGTGCACGCAGACCTTCACGGGGCCACCAGCTGCGTCATCAAGAACCCAACGGGTATGTCTTGGTCTTCTGTGGCCACGTTTAAATGAGCTTCTGCTTGGTTGATTGTTGCATGATTGCTGTCAAATGAGCATGTCAGAATAATGGGTGCAAGTTGTCTGAAGTAGGTAAACTCTTTGTGACTCTCGCTTACTGAGTTAGTGCTTGGTACATGGAGGTTTATCCATGAGTAGCTGTTTGACCCATCAGGCAGAGGGATGCTGTGCTCACTGGTTGCCATGTGATCCTGACTCATGCAGTATTTCCCCTTTCCTTTTGCAGGGGAACCTATCCCGCCGCGGACACTGACGGAGGCAGGGACCATGGCTGTGTGCTACAGCGCAGCTTGGGATGCCAAGGTCATTACCAGCGCCTGGTGGGTGCACCATAACCAGGTGGGTCCCAGTGAGACCTGTACCTTTCGGATGGGGGTCAATGTTTTTCGTCAACGCTTGGAATCTCATCCCTCCTTGGCCTCCTCCAGGTTTCCAAGACGGCTCCTACGGGGGAATACCTGAGCACTGGAAGCTTCATGATCCGAGGTGAGAAGCTCCGCTCTTCCTGTCAAAGCTCATAGTTTATCTTGTAGCTGTGAAATGTTGTGACTGGATAAGACCTCCTTTTTATCATAAGTATCAAAGTACCGGGTTTGTCAGTTAACTTTGACCCTGAAAGCTAATGGCTGGGTGACTCTTATCTCACCCGTTAGGGAAGAAGAACTTTCTGCCACCTTCATATCTCATGATGGGCTTTGCCTTCCTGTTCAAGGTAAAAAAAAAAAAAAAAAAAAAAGAGAGAATGTATGGTGTGTCTGGGAATTCTTCCTGAAGGAAAAATGACAGTGAAAACTTTTTCCTTCAAAGTAAAATCTTGTTTCTGATCAGTGCTTGCAGTAGGGGGATAATTCTGAGAAGATCTGAGCTTTGGCTGATCGTTGTGTAGAGTAGTATTTCCCAACCAGGTCCTCAGGGGAACCTCAACCGGTCCACGTTTTTGAGAACCTGGTAGAGCAAAAATCTGGACCGTCTGCGAGTCCCCGAGAAACGCAGGTGTAGAGGACTTGGGTTTCGTGAGCTTGAATGGGCATCATGACGTTGATGGTGATCGCGTGCAGGTGGATGAGCAGTGTGTGTGGAGACACAAGGGGGAGAGGAAAGTGAAGACGCTGGCTGAGGATATGGAGTCAGTGACCAGCAGCACTGCAGAGCTTCTGACTGAAGGGGAGGAAATCACAGGTAATTCACTGGGATTTCATAGACTGTATAAGCACAGGGCTACACAGACAGATGGGCGTTCGCTGTTTGGCTTGGCACGCACTGTGCCTGCATATTAATTAATAATTATTTTGATTTAACCAGGGGATGACAGTGCCAATGAGTGTGATGGGGAAGAGGGGGAGAACGAAGGAGAAAGAGAGGTAAAGATGGAGGATGCGGGCGCTGAAGACGGGGGGCAGAATGAGAATGAGGAGGCCGACTCCATAGAGCTGGAAGACTTGGGTGAGGAGGCCAAGGAGGACGAGCAGCAGCTGGCATTGGAGGAGGAAGAACAGAGCAGCGAAGAAGAGGGACAGGAAGGTGATGCAGAGTTGAAGACTGAAGAGGCCGAGATCAGCTTTCCTGATACCACCATTCCTTTGCCCCACTTGCTACCAACCAGGTAACATCACCAGTGTTAGCATCAGTCCCAGCTGTCAGGCAGCATAAGTGCTTAGAGCTCTCAGCCCACTGGAATAAATCCTACAGGAGTCTGTATTTCACTGGAGTAACTTCTTGTTGCTGTTTCAGTAAACAGCACTGTGGTTTCCACAGCTCTGGTATGTTTATGATGTTTCCCGTCTTCCCGCTACCCTGCCAGGACGTTTCAAGGCACATCTACAGCGTTCAAAGCAGAGTCAGTGACTCAGGTAAGTGACACACAGCCGTCTGCCCACCTCCAGGCAAAGTCGAGACAGCCAGTACACACGTATCTTTTCGTCAGTATCAGTTGGGCAATGACTGCTGGTCTCCCTGCAGCCGGAGGGAGAAGCACAAGGAAGAAAACACCTGACAGCTAAGCAGAGGAGGTGGGTACGGCCGGTAACAGCCAGTTCCTGTGCTGCCCGTCAGGCAGTGGTCTGCTTCTCTGACTCATGTGCCCCCGCCTTTCAGGGAAATGAAGAAAAAGAAGCAAAAACAGGATGGTGATGAAGATCAGGAGGGGGTCGATACCAAGAGTGAGGAGGCGTGTCCAGCTGCAGCCAATCAGGGCAAGCCGACTGCCGGCAAGGGCGGAGCATCCCAGCAGCCCTTGAAGAGAGGTCAAAAGGTAAATGCTCAGGAAAGGCTTCTGTTGATTTGGGACACGTTAAAACCTCACAAGCTTAAAAAAAAAATTGATTCATGCTACAACCTTGCTTGTCTATCCCCTGTGTTTTTACAATCCTGCAGAATAAACTGAAGAAGATCAAAGACAAGTACAAAGACCAGGATGAGGAAGACAGGGAACTGATGATGAGGCTGCTGGGAGTGAGTGGCTGCAGATTTCCTCACTTTTTAACCTAAATACTGTTATAAAGTTGGTAATTGGTACTTTTGTTTAGAACAAGTTTGAATCAGTTGCTAATGCTAATATCCCCCAACACACAGCCCGTATAAAATAGTTAACCAAGACAAAATTTCAAACAGCAGGAAATGTTGGTTGTAGGTTGTGTGACTCTTCCTGCAGGTCACCATGAAGCACGTCTGGCATTAGTGACTCTGCACACGAGGGCATTTTGTCTCGTTTTGATCTCGCCCCGGTGCGCTGTGGCGCAGGACAGCCCCGGAAATGTGCCCGCCGTGGTCCAGTTAGCGTGAATGCGGCGGGCCTGTTGCGATGCCATCGGCTTTGTTTCCTCTTCACTGCAGTCGGCCGGATCAAACAAGGAGGAGAAGGGGAAGAAGGGGAAGAAGGGAAAGG
The DNA here is from genome assembly GCA_026777045.1 of Hyperopisus bebe. Lineage (NCBI taxonomy): Eukaryota > Metazoa > Chordata > Actinopteri > Osteoglossiformes > Mormyridae > Hyperopisus > Hyperopisus bebe. Next base: position 2,997,675 of record JAODJW010000026.1, read on the forward strand.
GGAAAGAGGAGTTCAGTCGGAAAGAGAAACCGGCGCAGAAACCCCGGCCACAAGGGGGAGTCGTGAAGAAGCCAGAGTCCCGGGAAGGGGACGAGGACAGCCGGGGGGGGGAGCAGGATGACAAGGTACAGCGTAGGGGTAACGTGGTACAGCAGCTGGGGCGTATAGCATAGGAACTCCTTTCTTACTGACAAGAAGTCAAATTTTATTCAGCAGGAAATTAAAGTGAGGAGAATGGAGCCGCTCCGTGTAGCGAATGTCTGACTCTTGCTTAAGATCGTAGGTGAGGTTGGCTTGAGGCTGAAAGGTTCATGCTCCTCTTTTGCAGGACGCTGACGACGCAGATCAGGAGAATCCAGGCGCTGAGGTGAGGCAGCATATCGTGTTGTAACTGATGACCTGAAAGGAGGCGGCTGCTGCGCTCCTGGAGTCCGTCGTTAGGAAGCCTGTTCACGCTGATGTTCCCTGTTCCCGGTTGAAGAGTAGAGGGACAACATTGCGTGACTGAACCAGCTTGCGGTGTCTTCCGGTCTCTTTTCCAGCCCAATAGAGATGATCTGTGTGATTGTGTGACCTTGCAGGATGCAGCGAACCTGCTGGACTCTCTGAGTGGTCAGCCGCACCCAGAAGACGTGCTGCTGTTTGCCGTGCCCGTCTGTGCCCCCTACACAGCCCTCGCCAACTACAAGTATGAACGGCTGTACACTCTTTGTGGTTCATATCCTGGACACGTGCTTAACACGGTTTAAAATGCTATTGCTTGTGGAATAGGCTTCCACAGTACAGACGAGGAGATAAAAGGAATGGTTGGTGCCTTGGATCTTAAAAAATACGCATAGGACAAATTTAACTGAACTTCTAATTGAACTTCTGAAGGCACAAGGTGAAGCTGACTCCCGGCACGCAGAAGAAAGGGAAAGGTTGGTGGAATTCAGAGCATGACACAGCTGTAATGTTTGTTCTAGCTCACAAGTAACCATCTGACCCTTCCTGCAGCGGCCCAAGCATCACTGTCGAGCTTCATGCGTGCGAGGGAGACCACGGCCCGGGAGAAGGACCTCCTCCGCAGTGTTAAGGTACAGTGCCTCAGGGTCCGACCTGAGCTCATCAGGCACCTGCTCTTTTTTTAATGGTCATCTTCGGGCCGGGTCAGTTTTTTCTTTTTATTTATATATGCAAATCATTTTTTTGTACTTGCTTGGTCCTTAGCTTATTTGTGCTTTCTATTTCTCACCTAGCTGCCTACTATGTATCCGACTAGGAATGGAAGAAATACAGGAAAAGCTCACAAATGTCTCTGTATATGCATATGACTAGTACTTCCTCAGGTTAGGTTAAGATTTTAGATTTGCTAGTACTGTTCGGGCCGGGTCGGGTTCTGTCTCTGGTACGGGTCGACTCAGTCTTGGGCTTTAATTTCAGGCCCATACAGGACTCTAGCCTTTCTGCTAGATGGGGAAGGCATATGTAGAAAATTTGCCCTGAAAGCAGTTTAGATGCTGAAAATGTGTAAGATGGAAGTGGCCGAGTAGGTTTTTGGTGAAATACTTGGGATGTTTTTCAGTAACAAATAGACAAGCACCGTATTGACACTGATGGTATAGATTGGCTGGCTGGTATCTGTGGGTGGAGTTCACTTCTAAATGTGGAATTGTGTTTTAGGATTCGGAGCTGTCTAGGAACATGCCAGGCAAAGTGAAGGTTTCTGCACCGAACCTGATTGTGAAGAGGAAGTGAGACTCACCCAAAGTTATGTGATTTTTGTAAATAAATTGTTTAATCTACTGTTAGTCATTCCCTCATTTTCAAATGCCTGTCAACACCTGCATGTAGGAAGCCAGGGGATATCGATCAATACTACCAACGGTGTTTGCTTTATTCAACACTTGCTTTTAATTGACAGAAGTACTTACAGCATTTGACAAATTAAAAAATACACTGGATAAGTAAAAGCTTTTAGTGCAAATGCCCCACATTGTCACAATTGCAAGAACATGACATTAACACTACAGTTTAGGCTAAAGCGGTCATGAGCTACAGGGACAGGCAAACCGGCAGGCCTAGCCACACCCACTTTCACCATCAGCAGGGGTTAGATTGGCTTGCAGCTGCACAACCAGATATAAGGAAACAGAACCAATATGTTCACACATTATACATATTAAAACTAGACATTCCTTAAGTGTGGTTCATGGTGGCTCCTGCATCAAGGCAATGCATTTAGGTTCAGCTACACTAGACCTGATAGCTTCAGTCCAAATTTCACCCATCTTGATGAACAATCAAAGCACATACTAAAAGAAACAAAACTACAGACCACTTCCCAGTCGACCCAATGTCCAAAAGCCGGTGCTGGAAATCACCCGGAGTCCGACGAGCCGGTGCCAGCCGGAGGCTGCTGACCCCACGAGGCCACGCCTCCACGCAGATGCGTGCCGCTGCATCTCCCAGGGCGCCAGGTGCCTAGGAGCCCAGCGTGTTGATGACGCCCAGCCTCAGCATCAAGCGGTGCAGCAGGTGTTTGGGCAGGTGGTTCCAGGAGCCAGCCAGCTGCTCCCGGTACTGCAGGACCGCCTCCATGCAGAACCTGCGAGAAGAGCATGGGGAGGGGGGCAGGGCTAAGCTTCTGCATCACATCCATACACATCCCTTATCGGGGTGCACCGTCAATGACCTTCAGGTCCTTAAAAGTCTGGGTTTCCCAGTCAGGTTAAGCCTCTATGACTGGAAAGTCACAGCTCGAATCTCCTGAGCAGAGGGATGCCACTGTTGAGCCCTTAACCCCAATTGGTCCAGGGATGCTGGCCACAAAAAATGTCCACAAGCATCCGTGACATCTGGTACATTTTACATTACGGGTAATTAGCGGCACACCTGTGCAGACACCTACTGGTTCTGGCTCTCCCTTGGAAACCATGTTTTCCTGGAAGGTATCAGCAAATCAAGGCAGATCAAGGGCAGATTAAGCAGCCAAACACCTGTTTCACAGCCAAGCCCCCCTTGCGAATGAGTGTATGATACAACAGCAAATGCGCAACACTAAGTTTACTGGAAAAAGTCAGGTATCTCCCTGCCTAAGTCTCAATTATTCAGGTTAATGTCCCAGTAAAGAACTGATGGCCTATTTGCATTTCACTATATGAACCACCATGCACTACTTAAAGACGCTTTTGGAAGAATTCACAAACTTTGTGTTCTAAGAGTTCCTTTCGAGGATCAAATAGCAAAAAGCATCAAAGGCAAATATTGATGTATAGAGTCCCACCAAGCAAACCAAGTGTCTTCAACCCAAACACTCAACCAATCACATTAACACATAAAGCACTGTAGCAACTCAGAAATGAGACGCTGCATCAATCACCAGGTGTCCATCCATGTGTAAGGCCTCATTAAACGGCGCAAACTACCACTGCATGGAAGGATTCTCAGAACTGTGAGACTTTAGTCGACAATTCAGATCACAAAATGATCAACATAAATCCTCAAATCAGAACAGCTGAGGTCAAATCATTAATATAAAATTTAAGATTCTACACACCTCACGAGAGACTTTGGCTGGACGCTGAAAATCAGAACCTCGTTGCTGTGAGCCTGCAGGGAGGAAATGAATTTGTTACTGCCAGTCCGTCCCTCATGCTTAAACATTGTATTCAGCAGTGTCACACAGAGTGCCTTCCATCAAATAACCCTTCACAAACACACACGCATTACAGCAACATACTACAAATGGGACACTGTGTGATGTTAGCTATACTCAAGACTATAAACGAATGCTCATTGCGTATAAGAACAAGTCACTTCCTTTACATGCAGGGTCAGATGTGAGCTTTTTTTCTGTCCTAAAAAAACACCGCATAGCCTACAGTGTGCATCACAGGATGACCCCTCACCGCTTGCTGATGGGACAGCAGGTTATTGGCACAGCCCCCGAAGACAAACACCTCCCCGTCGGGCCCGTAACAGGCCGTGTGCCACAGCCTGGGGGCAGAATCAGAAGGTGGAGACTCAGGAAGGCCAAGCAGGAGACCACAGCTCCACGGTTATGGGAGGAGGCAGAGAATGACCAGGACAGGGTGCCAAAACTCATCTCAGGGCAGGCGCACATGCACACGCACACATATGCACACGCACACACTTGAAAAGGGGGCCCCCAGGGGTGTGAGGCAACAGTGCCACCCTGCATTCGGTTTCCATATGATCCATATAATGAAATGTACTGTAAACACAGTGTGTGTCTAAATATTAATCATACCATGGCGAGTACATTAAACTATTACATGCTCCTACAATAATTGTGTTACTATGAGAAGTCAGTTGACATATGCCTTTGGGGTCAGTTTGACCCCAGAATATGCAAGAGATAAATACACACACACACACACACACACAGCAGTACCACAGTCATAGCTCAGTGTACAAAGTCTATCTGTGGCAGGAATGCAGCTAGACCCAGATCTCGGTACCGATGACTCACCTGGGGCTCTCCGTGTTGCTGTGCTTATAGGACTTCCACTCATTTGTGCTCACATGGTACAGCCAGGCATCACCTGCAGGAGGGAGGTGATCACATTCACACAGCTGACAGTCACCAGGGAAACCGAGCCCCGGACCAATGAAAACAAAACCCAAAGCTCTACTCTTTCGTACCCATAAAAGTATGCATCCCCCACAAACCAGCAAAGCATGAGCATGTACAGAAAGGGGGTCATGAGAGGCAGCCACTGCCTACATGAGGGGGGGGGGCACACTAGCCCATTAATATCCAGACAGAGGAAAGCAGCAAATGGCTACAGCTTGAGGGCAGAGCTGCCATGCTTACTGAGGGTCTGTTTGTCGGTGGTGAAGCCACCAAATAAGAAGATGTGGTCAGGTGACACAGGGATGAATGAGTGCCAGGACCGGCCCACTGGACCCTGCTGGGGGACACTCCTGGGAGGGGGGTGCAGGGTTAGGGAGACAAACCACCATTCAAGGACTACATTTTTGCTAATTGTACAGCTAAATTACATCACTTTCCCAAAAATGTAAGGAAATAAAATAGATAGAAAGCACATACATTTCCGTCCATTCCCAGGTGTCCAGGTTGATGTAGTACAAGTCATTCAGACGATGTTCCTGTTACAGAACAAATACAGTATTATTAACTAGAGGTTTTCTTAATGGTTAATTCCTTGCATGACCATGTCCCCCCCCAATCTAATCTCTACTCCTCTCACATCCCCAACCTCTACAATTCCTACCCCCACTACACAAACTCCCCACCTCTCCAGTGTAATCAGGTTCACCAGATCACTCCTTTCATAAGCCACCACTAAACAATACTGCTTAAATTTTGGTGCGATTTGTTTCAAAATGAATTACATTCCAGATCATTTCCGGGGAAGCTTGAAGAAAACCTTAAGAGTTACTGTGTTCACAACATGAAGGATCTTCTGCATCTGCCCTTTCCTTCCTTTGCTGGCATTTCAAAAGTTGATGCCTTCCAGAACTTCACCCATATAATAGGTGGGGAAACTTTGGAAAAGATTTGTCAAATACTGTCTGCAGTGGTAGTCAGTCCCAAAACCAAAAGTATTCCCCATCCATAAAATAGAATTATGAAGTTATTAATCTATATAGCAAGACCTATTTCAATCAAATGAAGGAATGAGGATATCGGTAACCTTCTTGGTGGAAACCACCACAACCTACCCTGTAGCGGCCCCCAAACACAAAGCCGCGGTTCCCCACAGTGGCACAGGCATGAGCTGCCCGTGGGGAGGGGGGATTTCCCTGGGGGAGACAGGGGCGTTAATCTGATACCTATAATACCTTCAACCCAAACATAGGTAGGCTGCATTTACAGACAGTCAACAATACACTCCACTCTAAGACAGAAGTGAATCTGTCCTAATAGGGGCTACCTGGTGAACAAGAGGAAAGAGATGGAATACCTTTGTGACCGGCTGACTCCAGGTGAACGTGTCCAGATCAAGGACGTGGATGTGATTGTTCCAGCCCCGCCCAGCACCATTTGCCTATGATACACACAAACAAAAACACAAAACACACACACGAAATTCAGTCATCTTTAGATAAACCTCTTACATCTTAGTATGCAAAACAGCTAGTAGTTGCTGCTAAATGTAACAGAATCCTGGTTCAATGGGACAATTAAATAGTTAATTATACTTTATACTTCCCACATTTCCAGCACACATTTGCAGTATTCTCTTTCTGGGGACTTCCGACTGAATAATCTTATCGATTCCTAATCCAAATCTAACCTTAGCTCAAATGAAGACTAACACGTCAATAATGAACACCCCCTTATCAAGAGTGCCCAGGGTTTGCTGTCTTTCAGGGAAAAACATCCTCGGTGGCAAACAAATCTGGGACCCACTTCCTGTGAAAGAAAGCTGCCTTGTCATATGGCAGACTTCTTACCCAGAACGATGACTCGTCGTATTCAAATGTTCCCAAATGGCCGCCTTGAGCGACATAGCCATATCCCCCGAAGAACGCCAGCCTTCACAGACAACAGATGGAGTATCACATCATCTGCACCTTGTAATCATATCCCAGAATTAGGAGCACATGCTAGGTTAACAGGCAAATCACCTGTTCTGGTGCACCCAGCAACCCAGCTTGTCTTTGCAGGTGGGAGCCAAGCCCTTCAGATTCCTCATATTCTCCCAGCACAGGACCTCAGTCGTCCTCAGAGGAAGACGGTAAAACTGCAGAGCAAACCAATGCACCACAGGGGGGTAACTTGGTGTTTGGCAAGTATAGCGTAACCCTACCTAAGCCCAGTAAACAGTTTTAATTACAGCTCATTGCTATGGTCTGATAAAGTCCGGTAAATGGTGCAGGGAAGGGCATGGACAGTCTGCACTGAAAATAAAGAGACAAAAAAATGGATCGATCACATGAACTATTTGATGCTGACTCAATGAAAAACAAAATGATTTGGTTTAACCTGTAAAAAATAGGTACTAGCTAAGCATGTGACTCAGCAGGCTACGCCTTAGTGCTTGTGAACGAAGGTCGCCAGATTGAGCCCAGCCTTGGCAGAATAGTCACATCTGTGGGCCCTTGAGCAAGGCCCTTAACCCCCAGGTCCTTGGGCGTCGCTGTGGGTGGCTGCCCTTTACTGTCAGGCTCGCTCTTACCTACATAAGTGTCTGTGTTCTGTGTGTGTCATGGAGAGAAAGATGGGGTTGGCGAATAGAGGATTTCCCCACTGGGATCACTAAAGTGTCATTATTATAATAACCATAATCAAAAGTTTAAGTGAACAACCTGATAATTATCAGCTATTGTAATGAGAAAAACAGCTTTGTTTTACTTTTTTCAGCGAGTCATAACCACGACTCAGTCATTTTAGTTCACAAGTCAAGTGCATGAGGAAGGAATATGTATTTAGGAGGTAAGGGTGCCATGAGTGCAGAAGTTTGGTCTGTGGTTTGGTCATTTCATCTCCCAGCGAAAACATGCATCATATCAATGTGTCAGAACCTTGAAGACAAAAGTACCATGAGACAGAGAGCTCACCCGATCCGTGTTCCCGCGAGCGTGATGGCCACCGAAGAGATAGAGGACGCCCTCGACACACACAGCACAGCTGCCAGACATGGAGGGTGGCACATCGCCCTCCGTCACCCGCTTCTTCCTGCGCACCATGGGATCGTTTCGTGACTAAAGTTTGAGAGGACTGGCCTTGGCCTACCTCAAGGGTAGCTTTGGCGTTTGCTACCATTATTCCAGACAGCTGTTCACCACACATAAGGTCATTATTTACACAACGGTTAAACAGCTTTAATGACCTAACCAGCGAAAGGCATAAGGAACCTGATTACCATCGCCTTATCTCTGTGTTGTAGATCCAAATCTCATTCCTTGGAAGGTAGAAATCAAGGAATCCTGTTGTCTGTGTGTTCTGCAAGAGAAAAGGGGAAGTAGTATTTCAAAAACCTGAAACATAGGAGATGTGAGGATTCCAAGTGCAATTCATAAGGACACGAATGCTGAGGTTCTCTTCACAATACACCTGCAGCATTTCAGACTCAACCCCCCCCCCCCAGGCACAAGATGAAGGGACCACATACCTTGTATCCCCCCCACACATACATATTATTGCCATCCACTACGGCAACATGGCCGCTACGCTCAGCAGGAGTGTCCATCTCGAAGGAGTCGTTGCCAGAAGACAACTCATGATCTAAAAGCTCTTCATCGACCACCCAGTCAAACACGTTCTCCTCTTCATCGCCATCCACCTCCTCCTCCTCACCACCATCCACCTCTTCTTCCTCATCCTCCTCATCCTCCTGGACGACTTGGTATGCGGGGTCCTCGTCCATTTCCTCAGCCATGGAGTCCTGCAGGGGACATGTGTTTATTTCACCGTGGGCTCCAACAAAACTCAAAATTACAGACATGATAAATCATATTACACAAATCACTTAAACCACAACATACAATAAAGCTAAAACACCTTCCATACGCCAGGCAACATGCCCAAGTTTAACTAAACGCGGAAACTGCGGCATTTTTTTAAATCACGAATGACTATATTATAGTAAAATTAACGTATCTCTTTCAGCCTTTCACTTTACATAGTTGGTAATAGCTCCGAGACGACATATTCCAAAGTTGTCTCACGTACATTTTAATGATGAATAAAATACGATATTACAAGATATCTAGCTAGCTTAAGAAATATGACAAGATATCCAAAAAAGTATCGACAATGCTTGGGAAGTCATAGTAGCACTTAGCTAGGAAGTTACTTTTAATTGAAAAAGCAAGCATATTTCTACCACTTACTTTATCGACCCACACACCAATCTTAAAGAGAGTTATCGCCTTGCATGCTGTCAGTAACAACTCAATAGACGTTTTAATTTCAAGTTCGCCCATTTGGTAAACGTTAGCTTTTCACCCACATGCAAAACAAACAGCAGTGTTTGTAAAATACAAAAAGAAATAGACACAGGAGGAACACTCACAAATGTTGCAGAAAGTCAAATGTATTTTCCAGGAATACACCGTCCCGCACCTGCCGCCTTGTTTACACTGGAAGTACACGGCTAAAGAATTCATTTCAGGAGGCCCTACAGGAAGTGATGTCAAGTCATGCACCCCCCGTGTCGGCCATGTTTGGAAGGTCAATATAATACCCCACACGTCAATTGAACGGTTGTGGTGATAATAGTATTAATATTTATGAGGTACCATGGTGGTTCGGAGTACTAGACCCATCCTCTCTGTGCGCATGGATTCAGCATCTCCGTGTCACACGGGTTTCCACCAGGCACAGTCCAAAGACTTGCAGTTAAACTGGTGTCTCATTATTCAGTAGCGAGTGTGTGGGCGTGTGCGCGCCGTTTGCGGGACTGAAATCCTATGCAGGCATGCCCTGTGCTGCCTGGGACAGGCCCCAACAGCCAGAAAATGTGACTGGAAAACGTGAGGATATTTATTGCGCTGCGCAGGTAAATGTATGTAAAGAGCCAAGGTATACGAGTAAGGAATGAAAAAATATTCCAATTTTTATTGCAAGTTACTGATCATTTTATTAAAATCTTGTTTTAAAAAATGAATGACGACACAGACCAGTAACAATTACTTATACAAAAGATACACCAACCTTTATTACAAACGCACGACAATACTGAAATTAAAAATTGAGTTCACATACTCACACACATTTTTACATAACTACAAATTTGTAACACAGAATGCTGCCCCATGGAAGCTCCACATTTCTGTTGGTAGTGATGTTGTCATTTAGAGACCTTGAAGTTTGCTGTAAAAAAAACAAAAACAAATGGTAGGTACCAGAAAGTAGGTCTTCTTTTTCCTTATTATAGTGTTTCTGCTCTGGATAAACTTTTGATGGTAATATGTAGATCTCTGATACAATGCATTACGCAAATAAACTTGGCAGATACCTGTCCTCCACGGTTCGACTGGAAGGGTAGTACACCTTAAAAGAGAACCCGCTTCTTGGAAAAGACCCCTAAAAAAGACAAAAGTGCCTCTTATTGTAGAATTTATGATGTTGTGGGTTAATACGATGAAATGTTACGTCTTACTCCAAACAAGGGGTTGCATGAGCAGGACTTACGGGGTTGACGCACAGACAGTCAGTGTTGGCGATGTTGAAGGGGTCATACTTGTCCGCAAAGACTATCATGTCGGGCAGAGGATACACCCGCAGGGCGTAGTCGTATGCCCAGTACACTGGGCTGACGTACAACGGCAGGGGTGTCAGGTGACTTTGAGATAAGATGGTCTTCACGAACTGGAGTGCAAGGATGAACAGAGCGTGAGTGCATTTATTACAGTGGGACCCCCGTATCTCCGGTTTCCGTAACTACGGTTTCTGTTACCTGCGGTTTACTGCAGTCCAAAAAAAGTTTAAGAACTCCAGAAAGGGTTCATAAATTTCAAACAGGACACCAAGCAAGTACAGACTGTAAGCTGGTCAGTACCCACAATACTCAGATTTTTTAGCAAATATATTTTTCTCATTACAGGTTATGTACAGGTACATGGTACAGTGATTTTCACTGTAGAATGTGTAACAGTCACCTCAGGGACGTCAGAAGCATTTTGAATGTGGGGGGGACACACTGACATAAAACTAATATTTTCTGTTAAATGGGGGGAGGGGGTCCAAATGAATAATTAAGAAATATGAGGGGGACATGATTTAATGCCGGCGATGTCCTTGAGTCGCCTCTGTTTTTCATTGTTCAATAGTCTTTTGAGGGGCATAGAAAGCATGATTTTCATTGTTCCATCATCGTGTCTTGAGAATGAGGTTAAAACGTCAGAATCCCTTTCATTTGAGGGAGTGCAGTACTGTATAATTACGAACAAGGAACTTTATTATTACAGTATTTACTGTTGGTGATGTCTTACTGTGAGTAATTTAACAATTAAACTTTGCTACATGTATGTACACGAAAATCACAGTTATATATAGAGTCCGTGGATAACTTGCTATTATTCGTGGTAGATCTTGGAATGCATCACCTGCAGATAAGGGGGGGGGGGGGGGGGGGGGGCTACTGTGTTTGGCAAATGCCAGAAAACCCTTAGGACCGCCCCTGGTGTATAGAACACGGCTGGCTTAGTGTCATCATCTCATTTTCACTGCGTCAATGAACATAAAAAACCGAAAAGAGTTCATCTAAATGCTTTGTTGACAGCATCTGCTGGGAGACGCTGAACTCACATGGTTGGGGATGTCCATAGTGCTGCTGGGAAGGCGCACACAGTTCCGGCACATTTTGTTCACCAGGTCTTCACGGATCACCACTATCTCCTGGGTACAGTACTGTATTCTGAGAGGGAAGAGGGAGAAGGTGTAGGAAATCAGCAGATCTTTCTAACCTATGTCTATAATGCTTAGACCAGTGTTTCCCAACCCAGGAGCTGGGGGGCAAAACTGTGGATCATCTGGGGTCCCTGAGGACATGGTTAGGAAACACTGGCTAAGACCATGACTGCTACTTTCAAAGTGAAAAGAATTTCACAAAATAAAAACACACAGAGTAAAAATAATTGAAAACCTGGCCAACTGAATAACACACGCAACCTGAATTTTTCTACATTGACTGAGTTTACCTGCACGGATTAGTGGTGAACACGGAAAAAGGCACCTTCTTTCGAAATTCCTCCGTTATGTGGTCAGCAAGGGGAGGCCTGCAAAGATTCATTATAAACACTCAGGCCAGTATTTGCACAACCTATCTAAAGGAATCCGCTTTGCACACAAAAACTGTCCGAGTGACACAAATTCCACTTTGCTCTCAGCCCTTGCTAATAAAAGTTAATGTTGCATGATATCAAACAACTAACGTCTCTCTCTCCCCCTGGGATCTGTGGAGCAAACGTCACCACGAAGGGTAGGAAGCCATTATAAAACCTGCTGGACTTTAACGCCTGAGATGCTCAGACAAGGCAGGATTTCCATTTGGCGGGTGCATGACCAGTGGGAGTCGGTATTATTGGATTATTGCTGGGATTATACTTCCCCAAATTTTTATATCATTTCGGATTCAAGGCAATCAAGTTATGGCCGACGTGTTTGTTATGCTAAAAAACTAAGGAACATCTGACCTTATTAAAAACCCCAGGTTTATGTATTACTAAAACTTCCAGCCTCTTATCCCAGTAAATTGCTTAGGTCAGGGGCACTGTGTGGCTCAGTGGGTTAGGAAGCTGGTCCTGTGATTGGAAAATCACCAGTTTAAATCCCAAAGTTGCTTTAGTGATTTCACTGTTGGCCTCTTTAACAAGGCCCGTAAACCCCATTTGCTGCAGACAGGGACGTAGGAACCAGAGGGGACGTGTCTCCCCCCCCCCCAATATTTCATTTGGCTTCATCCCCCCCAATAAACAGGCCTATGCATTTAAATTAAGTTACGTGCCTTCCAATATCAAACTCTCTCACTTGGCTCCAGGGACTGTCTGACCCTGCTTTCTAAAAATAAACAAAATAAATCTACTCTGCTTTGGATAAGGGTGTCGGCTGAACAAATAAATTGTAAGAAGGCCACTTCCAGAGATGCACCCTAGCTGGGATACATTTATTAATAAAGATCAATGACACATTATGCCAAACTCAAGGAAACCCTCTCACCCAGTAATGCACAAGCTACTAAATAGCAGTTATAACCCTTGAGGAAATTTTCAGAATCAGAGTTAGGCTAAGCCTCTTGTTAGCGTCAGCGATGCACGGCCGGTCCCACCTGGGTAAGATCGTGCCAGGACCTGGGTCTTCTGGGCCAGGGACAAACACGAAGCGGCTGCTGTTTTTCGAGAGAGGAGCTTGTGTCAGAGGCAGCACAAGTCATGGTCGCTTTTAAAGGCAGGTCTTTAAAACGCGGGCTAGAAAATGCCAAACGGCAGATGCCACAGTTCATCACGCCCGTCTGTGGCAGGGAGCAGCTGCTTCAATATCTGCTACCCAGCGCCAGCTGTGGTTAATTCAATTTTTGCTGGATTAAACCAGTCAAGACCTTACACATTTCACGGACCCCTGAGATGCTGATTAAGCCAATCAAGACTGCACACACTTAACGGACTCCAGTTTGTGAACTCCAGGTCCCATTAAAACCGGTGTCAAGCTGAACGTTTTATGATACGTTCCAGAAAAGATTAACGGACGTGACTAATCATTTAGGGGAATTCTGCCATTCTGAGATATAGAAATACCCGTTGCAGTAATGCCATAATGCTTACCGTAGTTCCCCCAAGATACGCGACACAAAGTACAAATGCATACACAGGCACAGAATTAAAAAAGGATTCACAGTAGCCCATGTGTGTCAAAGGTCTCTATCTCCAGTCCCTGACATCAGCGAGGCACAAACCTGCTCCCTCTCCTTCCAGTCGCCTGAGGCACAAACTGGCCACTAATTAAATCCCAGACTGAAACGGGCAGCCAGACTGCAGCTCTGAAGGAGCCACGAGTCACAGAGCACGGCTCCAAAAGGCCAGAGCGACTTCCCTGAATGGCTCACCTGCTATGGATGTTGGGGTATTCACAGATCACGTCAGCGAGAGCCTTCAGGGATTCTGGGAGAGGAGAAAAAGGCAGACTTTGGCAGAGAGAGGCTAGGCTTATGCTTGAAATCAGCAGCTCGATTTTAATGGTGCAGCAAAAGAAATAAAAAAGGCGTGTACCGTCACCGTCACATGTGTTACAGCGCTGTAAGCTCCTCACCTTTCAGAGATTTGATCTGGCTTTTGCCGTAGGGGGCAGAGGAGAAGTTCCCACAGAAAATGAAGCAGGTGGGAGGCATGGCAGAGTATCCTGCACCGTCAGGGAGGAAAGTGGAATGAAAAGGATCAGGGAGCCAGCCTGCATTATCAGCGGTACAGTGTGTGTAAAGGGGATTCCTTATATAATCCTAATGACATGCAGCTCAAAAAGTTTAAACAGTGTAATGCCAAGCAGAAAAGTATGGCTTATATTTTGGTTTGCAGTATCTCATTGCCCCACATCCCCACCTAACTGATCTGTACACACACAGCAGAGGCTGAAAGCCCCAATCCTGGAGGTGTGAGGCTACAGACTATACACTGACCTACCATGCCGGTCTGAATATTCAGCAGATCATTACTGATCATTAAAAAAAAGATTTTTTTTTGCCTACAGTACATGCTTGTTTGTCAGTGCAAAAATGCAGTGTAAAGACCGAAATTATTCTCCTTAACAAATATTTATATATGGAACAAAATGTATTATTACATTCGTAAGACGTTAAGGAGAAAATCACCGGCTGGCACATAAGGCATCCAGCAGATGGCAATGTTGAGCTAAAACAAAATGGGTAAACAGAGAATGCAGCCAACCAATACACTGAAGTATGGGGGTTTGAGAGAGGCACCTGAGAACATGGTGTGGATCTTCTCCATCACCTCCACGCTGTCCAGCCACATGTCCGACACGAACACAAACATGGCGTCCTCATTCTCCTCCTCCAGCTTCTTCAGCTTGGACGAGGCCTTCACTGAGGTGGAGGAGGGACCACCAAAGAAGTTGATGTCCCCAAAATACGTCCTGCAGACGGCAAGACAGCCGGCTCAGCACACTTCATAAATATCCATGCTGAAGATCATACCAAACACGACAGCTCCCGCGGTGCTTTAGGGATCTAGAGATAACATTTTTTCAAACCAAGTATGGAGTACCAGTGCTTGCTTTCTGGTACTCACAAATACTGATACCAATTAGCGCTGTGCGATGTCTAAAATAATAACAAATAAATAATAATAATATTTTAACTTAAAATACATATAAATAACAACATTGAAACCCCCCCCCCAAACAATCCCCCTACTGCAACACCAATTGAGGCACTTAATATTTTTTTTTTGCAGAAAAAAATTATACACAAACAATCCAACAAACAGCTGGCGTTTAGACTTGCCATCCGGGGATTGGGGGGGCTGATCATCATTTTTTTTTTAGTTTCCGTGGAGAACGATGCATCATCGGCAGTTTATGATTTAATAACATGCCGCTCTAAAACCTCTAAAGCAGTGGTTCACAAACCTTTTATACTGCTTACCACCTAAGAATGTAGTACCATTACGACACTGTGCCTGATCGATACTGTGTTAAAGCTTGTTATTTTCACTGCACGAGGTTTATCATTTGACATTTTCTCTCTCTATGCTAGTGTTTGCTGCACATTTGATTGCTGCAGTGTGTTGCTGCTCATGGCAACTTCATCATACTCTCTTACGGTTAGCTTTTAGATGTTTAATTGGATTACTAGTATCGCATAATGCTGATTTTGTACCTCCTCTTGATAGTTTACTAGAGCACAGTTTACAATCTGCTACAGTCTGGATTTTGTTGTTAACTCTGAAGTATTTCCACACTGCAGATATGTTATCATGCTTATTTTGCTCGTCAATGATATCGCTCCTCATTACATAATATCCCCTACAGGCACTGTCACATTGTCACTAGGATGAGAATGATAACATTGTATTGGTATTGGATTCCTTGGATATGTTTGAAGACTGAGGTATTTCAACTCCCCCCCCATCCCAAGTGATAGAAATATTACAAACCTTTAGCTTGAGCAATTGGTTTTTCCAACAGCCTAGTGCATTGTTTCTCAATCCCTTCCTCGGGAACCCACAGATAGTACATATTTTTGATCCCTCCCAGTCCCTATATGGACTGTCTGCCAGGGAGGGAACAAAAACATGGACCGGCAGTGGGTCCCTGAGGACCGGATTGGGAAACACTGGTCTAGTGCATGTACATTTACACTCTGTTATACAGGAGGTAACTGGCAAAGTGTCTGATACATCATCTGATACATGCAGCCTGTATGAGAATGACGCTGTTTGTTTGCTGAACAGACCTTGCTAATCGGCTAGAGAATGTCTGCTACTATTATGGTCAATGGCAGGAATTTCCTCTGTGAATCAAATGGACCCACAACTCCACTGCAATGTTAAAGCCCACATATGACCAGCATAAAAAAAAAACTGTTCTGAAGATTTCTTTCATCTCTACAGACAAATAGCAAGGCTGCTATATGAATAGTCTCTATTTGCCACCAGACATCCATCTACAATCCTTTAGGCTATTCATTTACTACATTTCTTCCTTGCTTTTTATAATTTAATTTTTTCTCGTCCATGTCCCACTGCGTGTATTAGACACTGTATGTCGATCTGGTGTTATTGACCTGGAATCCCGATTTGCATAAAAATGTTATTAATCTAAAAAGTATTACATTAAAAAAATCTAGAGGCGGATTCAAATTACTCATAGAAAGGTGCTGTAATTGTGTAACTGACTTTAATGGGATTCTAGCATCACTTATGGTATGTGATGGGGGGGCTGTCAGCTGACCTGGTGTTGGTGGACGACTCGGTGGGCGGGAAGCCAAAGGCATTGACGTGAAAGATGGAGTCATCATACCAGCCTAACGAAAAGAGACAAGGTGGTGTGAGACCGAACTGGTAGGATCAATGCCAAGCCACAGCACTTATAATGGGCTGGGGCAGAACTGAGAACCCCTTCCCATGGCATTGTTTAGAATTATTACTGTGTTTCTTTCCGGAAGACAATTAAACTGATCCCAAATTTCCTGCACAAGCCATTACTCTGCTGCATTGCCAGGTGAGAATTAATGTATACAATTACAGCACAAGAAACAATGGTGTTTCATTAATCCTTAACAATAGGTATGAATATTTACAGCTAAAATGAGCATTGACCAAATAAACCTCTACAAGCAAGTTGTTAATCTCAGCGCAGTGGATTTTGCACCTCACCTTCCGCCAAGACGAAGCAGGATTCTGTGTACAGGCCGCTGTGGAACTGGTGGGAATGGTGTTAAGGGGGGGTTTCTGACATCAGAGAGAGTTGGAGGGGCACCTTTATCGTGCTCCATTCCGGAGCCTTTGCAGGGAGACCCGGCTGTTGCATATTTGATCAGATGCTTGGGGGGAGGGGGGTATGACTGTCTCAGCGACGGCGATGCTGTGGGTTCGGAGCTGCCCACAGTAACACTATGGCCCCCACAGCATGCTGGGAAAAGGATATTGCTTTGGAGAGATTGAGCTGCACTGTGCCACTGGGGTCCTCCAAGAAGAATTTGCCCTGAATGCGTTCAAAGAAGCGAAGAAAGGACATAAAAGGGAGGTTAGAGATCCACTTCAGCACTAAAGCTCACATCTAGAAACTGAACTCGCAACTTCAAAGGCACTGCTGCTTCATGTTCTGGCAGAGCACCTGCTCTTACAGCCCCAAGCACCAGACAGCCAGCTGTTTAAGGAGATAAACTGCACGCCTAACGGGTCACTTAGGATCACAGCATTAGGTGAACAAATGACAGCTTTATGGCCTTTTCTGGGAGCAGGATGGCGAAGTCTGGGGCGAATTCGTGATCAACATAACGATCACTGTTTACAAAGTCGTAGCTTTTGGTATTCCTATTTGGTCTTGGTGTGTCCTTCAGAAAGAGAAATTAATGGCAATACACCGAACACAAGTATAATAAAATTACTGTGTGTGTCTAATGTTACAAAAGAGCAAACCGAACAGGAAGAGAACGACTGACGGAAGCAGTCATGAACTGAATAAAGTGATACACCGACACAATATCAGGAAGTACACAAAAACAAAAACAGCACAAGCCAGACTGTCAAAAAAACTTAAACGTGTTTTATATACAATGTGCACACAGATACAAAGACACTCATAAAAGAAAGTCAACTGGATGATTCAGCATATAATCTCTCAGCGTAGCAGCTTTTAGCCAATAACTGCTAACCAAAGTGTGTAGAGGGGGTTAGAGGTGGTGTGGGGAATGGGGGGGGGGGGTAAATGCATTGCCATGTGCTAAAGTACAGAGCCAGGTCTGGGGAATTCTGGGGCCTTGACACAACATGTGTAGTATCCAGAGCGGCAACCCAGGGCCAGGACTGGCGCTACGGCCCCCAGAGGAGCATAAATGAGGAAATGCAGCTACTGAGCAGCACTGAAGTCCTTATTGTTGATAAAATCAGGAGGGGTGGCGTGTGGCTCAGTGAGGTCAACCTCAGGACCGGAGATTGGAACAATGTCCGTGGACCCTTTGCTGTGACCCCAAACTGGCTCTCACCTGCATGTCCGTGTTATGGAGAGCAAGAAGAGGTAAAGAGGATTGCCCCAAAGCGATTAATAAAGTATTACTATTCTATTGTAAACGATGAGCTGAGCTGGTTTATTTGGCCAAAATACACCAAAGG
>JAODJW010000026.1:3016038-3026077 GCA_026777045.1 Hyperopisus bebe
GCACCTACCTCCTTGAGCTGTGTCACCATCCCCAGTACGATCACCTCCCTGAGTTTGGCTGTGCTTCCCAGCAAGGCCTCCACTGTCCTCAACTGAAACGGCAGCCATCCAACCACGGTAACTCCTCTCCTTAAGGGAAAACTCGGCCAAAAGCATATGCCATGCTGGGTTTGTGTTCAGGCCCCGACTGCCTACCTGGAACTTGTTCTGGCCTTCCTCCGGGGCCGATCCGATCACGGGGGGTGTGAAGAGCTCGTGTCTGTGTATACGCTGTAGGAGCAGGAAGTAAAAAGTCATTGAAATGCTGGGCACTGTGGACCCATCTGACGTTCTGGATTTTTTATTATAATGAAACGATAAGACGGCCGCGGATCTGGAGCTGTGGCAGAAGGAGGCGAAGCTGAAAGAACGGAAGGTCAGCTGGAGGCCAAGCTGAAAGATGAAGGCAGTCAGGTGTCGAGCAGCAGAGATGGCAGGATCTGTAGGCAGAGGAGTGGCACAGGGCAGCCTGTGAATGCGGGTGCAGAGGGCAACTCGCAGAACGTGGCAGGACCCAGACCTGCTGCAGGATGGTGTAGCGCTCTCTGAATAGCTCTGCCTTGTCCCTTGGGGTTCCACAAAGTCTTGGGGTAGGATGGTTGGACATGGCGAGTCTGCAAGGAAAGAACATCTGTGATCTCTACAGCAGAAAACACAATTAATCATCAGATAACATATTCAGAGCCTCCGTCCAAAGCCAAGCAATTTATGGACTGAGCTGCAGTGGAAAAACTGGGTCAGAATTTCTTGACATAAGATCTGAGGCACTATGTGAAATCCAACACTCTTTCTACTGATCCTGTGTGCAGTTCGCCACCAAAGTGTCTCCCATAAATACAACTGCATAGATAACATCACTGCATAACACCTAAGGTTCACAATTAATTTCTATACTTACGGTATAAATTTCTTCCTCTCTCCATTATAGATGTATCTTGGGATATCAAAAGCTCCAATAATGTTAAAGACATTATCTCTGGAAAAAAACGCACATTAAAAAAAAGAGGTGAGGAGAGTCAGAAAATAATATGAAAGTTAATATTATACAGCTGGAAGTGTAACCTAAATTTTAAAAGCATGCATAATAAGTACAAAAAGTGTTTTACATAATGCAGCTATCCGAAATCCCCTAGAGCCCAAGATATCCCACAGGATGACAAAATAACGACAGTGTCTACTCACATGTTTTCATCACATGACTGGCTGCACTCTTGGACCGCTATCTCCACCAAGGACAGCTCAATCATACTGGAGGACACTGTGGATGGACGGGAGGTTAGAAGCCATGCAAACACTGCGCAGTTCCAGCGATGTGCGTGGAAATGTCATTGATAACGCCACCTTTGAGGAAAAGACCGCCTCTGCCTGTTACTTACGCGGCTGCTTCTCCACAGCGTCCAAGACCTTTTCGAGAACATCCTCCAGTTCCAGCTCACTCACAGAACTCAACACCTCCACCAAGTACCTGCTGGCGTCACTGAAAAAAATGTTAATAATTAATAAACATAAAAATCACCTCCATAATTCTAAGTCGGGCTGTTGTAGATGTGCATCATGTCATCCCGTCTTTCTCTATTTCTGTCCAAATTCCCATTAGTTAATACCAGATATCGCGCTTAATCTTCATAGCGATATATTGATACTGTTTTGCAGATGTTAGGACAGCTATGGTAATAACTTGAAGAACATTAACTATCTGGTGGACTTTAGGTACAATAATAAGCTATGTTTATGCACACGCGTGAAAAGCAGTCTTATGCAAATTTTGATAAACCGCATGCTACTGACATATCATACTACGAATATTATGTATATTAATCCGTGAGTATCTGTGAAGATGGACTGGGACAGACCGGGGCATGATTAAGTTTAAGGTCGGGGTCTTAAGTTTCAGTCAATAATAACCCTCCGAAAACACGACAGCAAGCTGCATATGGAGTCCAGCCATTATCTGCTTAAATCGTTACCCAAGAAACTTACGGGCGAAGAATAAGTCCCCGCATTTTGAAAGCTGCTGACACTTTCGCCTTCACTTTGTGCGACTCCATCTTCAATACTTGGCGCTAAATCTCGCACTTCCGCCTATTTTGCGGTGACTTTGGCGATGGGAGTCCGCGGGTTCCTAGCGCCCGTCTGTACGGGACCGGAGGGGACAATCCCATTATCACCACGCTTACCTGTGGACCATAGGTTATGGGCACGACAGATATTACATGCCTTTCAATATTAGACTCATACACTACATAAAACATTTTGTAAAAGGTAACTAATATTTCAAATTATCATTGCCTAAATAAATTTTTGACAATCATATTTAAATTATAAACTATAATACAATTATAGAAAACGGAAGGAATGAAAATGGTAAACTTTACTTTTTAGAAAGATCGGTTCTGAGAAAAGCAGAAAAAGACAACGAAAGAAAAAATGCGTGTTTTACACGCCACTGCTGAACGTCTCTGTTAAGCAGAAGCGTAAAATCGTAGCATGTTTTTCGCCATACGGAAAGCCCTGTGCAGGCATGTCGTATGATCTTCGTCGCTTGCCGTAAGAGCCCCTCCCCTCGCTGTTTTCAGCTGTCATACTGTAACATATTTGTGTTTGTCATAGCTGAGCGGTTAGGCGCTGCACTGGCGCTGCGATGCGTCTCCGATCTCCCCGTAATCACGTCCGGATCGGATTAGAGCCATGGATGTGACCGGTGAGCCGCACGGCGCCGAACTCGTGGCCCGGGAGCGGAGCGGCCACACGGCTCTGCTGGAAAGAGGCTTTCTGTATGTGTGGGGGGGTTACGTGGTAAGCGCAAGTCCTGTCAACAAAGCAAAACAAATGTAAACAACGCGGTGTCTTCGCTTTCTTCTGATTTTTTCTGGGCGTATGGGGGCCGGGCAGTATACCTGCGGGAATGTAAACCCGGTCATGAACGACCGTCATGCTATTTGGATGTTAAAAGTCAACTCAGTCTATCGCTTTTATTTCCGATGAAGTTGTATGTGTATGTACAGCTGCACGCGCACACATGTATATATACGATGACACTATTACAACATACCACATATAGCATGTTCTAATAGTGCAGTGATTAATTAAGTTTAGATGTAATCAAAGTTCCTTGACCTTTGTGTGTATGTATGAACGTACTGTGTGCATGGAGTGTCATATACGTGTTGATAAATAAAAATATATGCAATTATCATTGTCCCCTGTAGGCAGTTGGTGATGATGAAGTTTTCCTCCCCAGTGATGAGATCTGGCTGTATGACACGCAGAGTGCTTTATGGTAATTGAAAACATCTTGTACTTATCACAGTTTCTTTCTAAATGATAAAATACACAAGTGTATGTCAAATTGCAAATTTCAAAAAAGGACGTATGTCCTTTAAAAATACTTTCAACAGTATTCTGATTTTTAAGAATCAGGTTTCACTGAGGCAGAGGATGATGACTCAGCAGGTAGTTCTGGTGCCGCACAACACGAGGGTTTTCAGTAACTGTTGGTCTAGAATTTGCATTTTCTCTACTCGTTTGTGTGGATTTTCTCTATAGGTAACACAAGCACAGTTTAGATGAACCGGTGACTGAGTGAGTGTAAACAGCCAGTGATCCCCGACCGAATAAGTGGTTATTAAAAATGGATGGACCTTTGGTTTCTTGAGCGGTGTGCTGGCCAAACAGAGGTGCACACTAACCTTGAGAATTCTGTTCTGTGGGTTAGTTTCATCATTTTGTACAGGGCTGCTGGTTGAACCAAGCGACTTTTGCTCTGCTTGAGGTATATTCCCTCGTAAAAGCGTGTAGACATGGAAGCAGGTACCATCCATTCAAATCAAGTCAAGTCAAAAATACATAAATACATAAAATGCAGACAGACAGGACAAATTATCAACAATAACAACATAGTTGAATATACAAGGTAGATGTAAACATTTATGTTTAGAATTTCGGCAATGATGGAAGCAGCAGAGTTGCACGTAAATAGTATGAATGATTGAATAAATAAATCTCAGAGTGATAAGTTATGGATAAGTAGCGATAAAATAATACCATTTTCTTTATTTCAGCAGTGAAATGTGGGCTTCCGTTATGCGAATATTTCCTGCTGCTGTAATGCACGTGACGCATGCGCTTGTTTTGTTAGGCAGACACACAGGATGCAGGGGGAGATTCCGCCACCCATGTCAGGCACCTGTGGCAGCTCTCTCAATGGTCACATGTACATTTTTGGAGGCTGTGATGATCATGGCCACACCAATCAGGTGACTTGCAGACTTATTTTTGGTATCGGGTAAATATCCTGTTTGCACTTACTGCAGAAGTTGGTATTAGCGTCCTTTTCTTTAAACATACAGCAGATGGCATCATGAGGGTCTGGGCTTGTGGCCAGACGGTTGTGGGATCAAATCCCGCAGCCTATTAATATATAACTGACCCCATTAATATTCAGCTGAATTAGTGCGTAAAATGAAATGGTTAGACAATATCTCCTCAGATGAGATATGAGGCTAAAATGACCTGTGTTTTCAGATTTACTACGTCAACCTTCTGGATGGAAAATACACATGGAGGAAAGTAACGAACAGCAAAGGGCTATCTCCCACACCACGGGATAAGCTCTCCTGCTGGGTGCATGATGACAGGTGAGCTCAGCTCTGCGTTTGCACAGGATAAGGCGATATCCTGGTAGAGTTTCATTTCAGCTTCAGTATTTCAGAACACGATTTCTCTAGCTATAAGTACAAATTAATGTTAATAATAAATTAGTTAAATCTCTTCAATAATGTAAAATGACATCATTCGATTTCATTAGAGTTCACGCAGTACGGAATTTGCTCTTTTTCCATTTCCAAAAAGAAAACGCTCATCTTTTCTTGCACCAGCTCTTTAAATATGAATGCCTTGGAAAGACAGTGATTTACTCGGCCTGTCTCTGTCTGTCATTTTATGTATCCCTTGGATTAGGGTTTCTCAACCACTGGACCGCAGGCCATAGGGAGGCCTCTAGTGGGCCGCTAATCTCGATTAGGGAAATGCAATTTGGTCCACAATGGGCCGCTCTAGACACCCAATTGCCAGCTGGAAAAACTAAAAATGTACTCAGGGATACAGCCCTGTGGACTACAGCCAGGCTTTGTGAAAGGTTGCGAATCCTTGCCTCTCCTTTGTCTACTCTGATATAGTATGGAGGGCTGTCCAGGATGCTAGATGATCGGACATGAGGTAGAACTGTATTATAATGGTATAAAAATGCCCTTTTGCCACAGTTTGTATCACTAGACCTACCAGTGTAAGATGTCCAGGTGACTCTGGCATCCAAATGTATTGGACTACTGAGACCTGACCGTAAATGATGCGATCAACCGCTTTAATGACTTGGGGACTTGGACACAAAACAAAGTGGCCATAAAAGATACCATTTCTGTTATATAAATGTGTGTTTTCTGTTACACTAATAGTCATTTGAAAGATGCAGACATACTGGTGTGCTTTTCTGTTTGTGGAGAGCATTAAAATGGAGTCAGAATGCGTGCTATTGAATCAGCCAAAACCTTTTAGCATGGTAGATAAATCATTTGGTTACCCCAGATACCGTGACTGGTGGAGCAGCATGCAGTTATGCCTAACAGCCTGCCTGCTGTAACTGTACCTCTGCTGCCAATTTCTAAAATGGTGACATGATGTCCTAAATTTACACTGGTTGATTCCGGCATCCTACCTTTATGATTTAATAAAATGAAACTCATGACATGCTCATTCAGGTGTCATCGTCTCAGCTTCATCGCTCTGCTGCTACTTCAGTTGTTACGTCCATATGGTCTAATTTTTTTTCCTGATTAAAATTGCTGCGATAAACAACAGTTCCAAAGAAAAAAAAATAATGATAAAATGGCAGACAGCCACAATGCCCAGGGGCCAGTAATTTTGTTTTAATATTTATTTATTTCAGAACTACTTGGAAATATATTATGACAGCTGAAATAAATCTGGCTGCAAAGGGGAATCAATTCAGTATGAGTTTTACAACTTGATTTGTAAGATTAGAATACTGCCAAATTCTGTGTGGACCATTGCAGTCCAGCATTAGTTTGTCACCAATTCTCCCCATCAAATATGTTCTGCTCCTATGATATAATTATCATGCAAATTAATCCGAAAAGCACATGTATCCATATTTAATATGTAAGTGCTTCAGTTATTTGCAAGAACTGGAGGTAATTTATGTTATAGTCGGAATTTTATTACGGTTATGATGATCTCTATGCTATAACGAGGCCCTCAAGGCCTGAACTGCATTACTGCAGTGTTTCTGGATTATAAATAATCTTTGCTACTTACAGTAGCATCTAAAATTTAACTCCCTGCCTTCCTTAGTCATAACTAAGTAAACAATGAGAATTACCTAAGTGTTCCAATAGTCATTTCAGTCTTTCTTCCTTATGCATACTGGTATATTGCCAGTGTCTGCTGTTGCTGTTGCCTCACAGCAAAAGGAATTATGCCTTGCTTAATATCTGAAATGGGATGGCACCATCCCCACCCCCCGGTGCTCTGGCAGTCAAAATGTGCGTCCTAGTGTTTCGGTGCCAATTGTGCACAATTAGCCACGTGTAGTGAGGAAACACAGGAAAAAAAATGTCTCCTTTTATCAGATTGGGCTTGGTGGTTGGGTGTGACGCCCTTAGCTCGACAGCCGCTTTTACCGCTGGCTCAGTGCCTGGACGTCTGCAGGTGAACCTGAGAATAACGGTGCTCTCCTCCATGCGTGTTCTCGGTTGACAGAGCCCTCAGCCTGTAGAGTGAAGAGGAGCTAGGGAGCTGGGTGCTATTATTCACCACTCCTGAGCTACTGTGGAGGCTGTGCATTGAGATTCCAGATCATTTAGATTTTTACATCGAATTACCCCCCATTGAAACCAACATCATCCCTTGCAATCGCCTTGGTTGTCTGGTTTGGCTACCATTACTCTCCTTGGGTGTATCAGTTTTCTACGTGCAAAATTTCTGCCTGTTTACATTAATTATTGATGTATTTGGGCTCTGTGTGTCTCTGGGGGCCAAAGCAGTAAAGAGACCATGCATCTCCACAACTACCACACTGCAGCAAGTTTGTCCAACCCTCTGTGTTTGGAATGATATGTTCTCCCTGTCATTAGGGAGGGAATTTTTTACAGTCTTACCTACATACCTTAAAAATACACTCTCATGAGAGAGGAATGTGTTGGACAGTGGGGAATGCAGACAACGCGAACAAGCCACTGTCAAAATGAAGCATTTCAGTAAACAAAGGATACTACGTGTATTGATTGTAGTTATTTGAGGCCTCCAAGTTAATTAAACAGCTAGCGTCCCATCATGGATTAAGCCATTTTTTATGTTGTCCATGATTTTGGCTAAAAGAGGTGGAGATTGCTGACCTGGACTTCGGTGACACTGCACTTGCCGATATTTCCTGAGAAGCGGTGACTAAGGTAATTGTAGCAAAGGACTTGGAATTGATTATCCTTAAACGGTCTAAAGGCCCGTTCATCATGTGGAGCATTTCAAAAGCTTAACGAGACTGACACAATGGTGGAGTCATGGTACAAAAAAAGCCATATTACACCTAAAACACAAACAAAGTGGAACACAAAAAGTGCTTTCCTGAGCAGTGGAATGAAGTCATATGGTAGATGTGTTGTCCAACCAATGCTCGACAGCCAGAAAGGTGCATGTGTGACACAAACCAAGAAAAGCCTGTAGAATCGAATGCTTATGTGCCATGGTGAAGGTTTTGGACACCTCTGCTATGGATGAACTTTCCTGGCATTAATGTGGTCCGCTCAACCCCTTAAGGCTGACTTATGCTTCTGCTTGGATTTGACGCTGTAAGTACGGTGTAGCCGTGGACCCCACACTGCAGCATTGAAAATACAGTAAACTGTTGGTTTATTTGCTGTGCAATTTTTTAATTCCTTACAGTACATGGGAACAATTAGTTGCCATCGGTGTGCGCAAAACATCAACCATCTGTTAGTAACTGTTTCAAGATGTATAAATAAGTAGACTCCTAATCATGAATGCAGGATGCGTTTTAACGACTCACGGGATTTCATGATGATGGGGAACACAGGTCTTAAATGCAAATATTTCTGAATTTCATATTTTAAAAAAAATCACATTTTCATGATGGGGGTGTGTACACACTTTACGCACCGTGTATGGCTACACCAATGTGTAGCAGAAATGTTCCCCGCCCCCCCACCCTTGTGATGCCTGTTTTCACAATGGACACATTTTATCTCTGACATGCTCTTATGTTATCTTCTTGTTGTGGTACTGCAGGCTCATCTACTTTGGTGGATATGGCCACAAGCGACTTGGAGAGATCAATGATTCCAGGAGCTTCATTGTGGACGAGGCATCCTGGGTAAAAACCAGCCCCTTTCTAAATTTCAGTTTTTTTCTTGACTTTGTGCTGCATTTGGTCATTCATGTGCATGCAGAACTGAACTGCAAATAAGAAATGGATTAATAAATTAATGTTTCAGGTAGAGGAAGTGTTTTGGGGTTGGAATAACGAAGTCCATGTTTTTGACTCGAGAACAAACACTTGGAGCGAACCTCCCACTCAGGTATTGCAAAACTCACATGGTTCTACAAAAAAAAAAAACTGAGCTCTAACAATGACATCATCATGACATCATGAATCATAACTGTGGAATGTTACTGGCTTTTTGCCAGAGGACAAAGCATCTGCAGCTGAAAAACAGCATTTTCTGTTCCTGTTGGCAGGGTATTCTACCCGCTCCGAGGGCTGCCCATGCGAGTGCCACTCTGGGCAACAAAGGCTACATATGCGGCGGCAGAGTGGTGGTGAGTCCCGCAGACGGCCTTCCTTCACATTCCAGCTGAGAGAAGAAAAGTTCACTGCAAGTTACGGCGGAGCCTCACATGCCAAAGCTTCTGGTTATTAGGCCTCTTCTGTTCGCAGTTAATGAGGCATGGCAGTGCTCCGCGCAGGTGGTGATTGAGTGGCTGGGCTATGAGTACCTTCGAAAGAGCAGCAAAGGAAATTCCTTTGATAGTGCAGAGTTATGAGTGTAGAGTTAAGAGTGTAGACTTAAGAGTGTAGAGTTAAAAGTGTAGAGTCTTTCTCACAAGGATTTAGTGTCTCTGCTGTGATTTCAGGAGACCAGGAGATGCGACATCCACTGCCTGGATCTTGAGACTTGGACATGGACAGAAGTGTAAGAAGTGGTTGTTGGCTGGAGAACTGCATGGCTATTAGTCACTGGTCACCCAGCCTTCACGTAATTTAGGTTCCTGACATACATTACATTCCAGTCATTCCATTAAAAGCTGCATTCCATTGCAGTAGTTAAATGGGAATTTCTGACAAAACAATTTAAAATCTCTTCAGAACAATCCTTCTTTGTTTCACATTATGTGGTATCATCCTGTAAATCTGCAGTAGTTAGTTGTGTCATTGAAGTACAGTTATTGTTATCAGTTGGGTAGACAGGGCAACATGGCCAAAAAATAATTATTAATTGTTCACTGTGTCTGTGCTATAAATAGACATAATTACAGCGATCAGCCTCAACATTAAAACCACTGACAGGCGTAATGAATAGCATTAATTATCTTGTTACAATGGCACCTGTCAAGGTCCTTTTTTATATGGGGCAAGTGAAAAGTCAGTTCTTGAAGTTGATGTGTAGGAACCATGAAAAATGGGCAAGTGTAAGGATCTGAGTGACTTTGACAAGGGCCAAATTGTGATGCCTAAATCACTGGGCCTGAGCATCTCCAAAATGGCAGTTCTTGTGGGGTGTTCCCAGTATGTAGTGGTCAGTACCTACCAATAGTGGTCCAAGGAAAGCCTACTGGTGAACCGACGACAAGGTCATGGGTGCCCAAGGCTCACTGAAGTGCATGGGGAGCAAAGTCTAGTCTGTCTGGTCCTGAGAGCTACTGTAGCAAAAACTGCTGAAAAAAATTAATGCTGGCTATGATAGAATGT
>JAODJW010000026.1:3026177-3053514 GCA_026777045.1 Hyperopisus bebe
CCCATTGCTTCCGGGATAGGCTCCGGACCCCCCGTGACCCAGTAGGATAAGCGGGTTGGAAAATGGATGGATGGATGATAGAATGTTGTCAGAACACACAACTGCATAACTGCAGACTGGTCAGAGTGCCCATGCTGACCCCTGCCCACTGCAGAAGGCACCTACAATGGTCATGTGAGTGTCAGAACTGGACATTGGAGCTATGGAAGAATGTGGCCTGGTCTGAGGAGTCGTGTGTTCAGCTACATTAAATGGATGGCTGAGTATGTGTGCATGGTTTTCCAAGGAGAGAGGTGGCACCAGAAGGCACTATGGGAAGAAGGCAAGCCGACAAAGGCAGTGTGATGCTTTGGGTGATGTTCTGCTGGGAAAGCTTGGGTCTTGGCATTCATGTGGATGTTACTTTGACACATACCACCTACCTAAACATTGCTGCAGACCAAGTACATCCATTCATGGCAATGGTATCCGCTGATGGCAATGGCATCTTTCAGCAGGGTAATGCGCACTGCCACAATGTGAAAATTCTTCAGGAGTGGTTTGAGGAACATGGAAAAGAGTTCAAAGTGACTTGGCCTCCACACTTGCCAGATCATCCGATCAAGCATCTATGGAGTGTGTTGGACACACAAGTCTGATCCCTGGAGGCCTCACCTCAGAACTTACAGGATTTACAGGATCTGCTGCTAATGCCTTTCTGTCAGATACCACAGAACACCTTCAGAGGTCTTGTGGAGTCCATGCCTCAACGAGAGCTGTGTTGGTGACACAAGGGTGACTTACACAACATTAGGCAGATGTTTTTAATGTTATGGCTGATTGGTGCATGTACTTTTCAACTCAGAATTAACAACATGACAGATAAGTAACTTGAGCCAGATGGAGTTCACCAGACACCCAGTTGCACTACTATGAAATGCAGCATGCAGAATCTGTTGGTTTTCATCATAAAGTGACATGTGTTCCTGTGCTCGGGCCTTGACAGTATGCCTACATCTACAATTCCCATTGGACGTTCATGGCACACTCTGACCGCCGTGTCCGACAACACCTTGTTCCTCTTCGGTGGGCTAAGCGTGAACTGTGAGCCACTCAGTAAGTCACCTCCTCCCTCCTCCTCACTGCTTTAGAACCTTCAGAAGCAGCTGTTTGTTATTTTTTCTGAAAAACCAAATCACACAGGACAGCAAACAAAATGCAGTCACTACAAATGTTACCCGGCAGCACAGTAATGCTGAGAAAAATAACACGCTGCTGTCTATGACTGATTTTGCCACACATTCAGTAGTTCTATTTGAAAAGCATAAAAATACGTGTTTAAATTTGGGATAGCTAGGTAGGTATGTTGATCCATGCACAATTTTCTCCCCAAAGAAATTGTGGTATGAGAGAATTCATTTTGGCTATAAATTTAGCTGGTGGAGCTAAGGGGATCGTAAAAAAACAGAAAATTATTGCGGGGTAAAATATTCATCTTGACAACCGAAACCTTGCTTCCTGAAGAAACATATAGAGCCTCATCTCTTGAGACCATCTATAATTTTCTTCTTCATGCCAGAAAAGTCTTCTTCTGTGAAGACTTGGGAAAACCTTTATACCAGTGAACATATAAGATGTGCTAATAGTTGAGCCAATAGGTGAATATTTTTAGCGGCCATATTCAGTGGAAGAAGAACAAATTCAGTAGCAAGCCCTCACAGTCCTCTTTATTTGAGTAGCTCTTCTCTTACGTTCTTGTGATATTGTGGTAATATATAGCTCTTGCTCCACCATTAACTTGTAACTGCTACTGGTCAAGCTTAGCCTAGCAGAACTTGTATATTAGCTGGCTCCTTGACATACTATCTGCCTTGCATTGTAGCTTTCCACAATAAGCATCTGCCAACTAAATGTCATTCAGTGTAAAAAGTGACAGGATGTGACATAATGACAGCTGGATGTTAGAAAGCAACAGAAGGCAATCATCTGCATATAATGCCAGATATCGTGTAGACCTGTCTATCATTATGGGAGATACTACCCTGCTCTCCTTAATGGCCTGCGGCAGTGCTTCTAAATACGAAGCAAAAAGGGCAGGCTGACAAGGAAGCCTTGTCTTGTCCCTCTGCACAGAGGAAAGGCTGCTGACTGATTGTGACACTGGAATGATCATATAAAGATTTTACCAAAGAGGTGGAATTAGTCTCAAATTCAAATCACTCTGGGACCAACCATAGATAACTGTACCCTATCAAACTGCTACAGCACAGCCATTTGGTCAGGTGTCAGCAGTCTCAATAATGTGTGAGAGCCTACTGACATTATCCAAAGCCGCCCTCTGTTTTATGAATCCTGTCTGATCAGAGGAGTAGTTTCTCCATAAATTGCTGCTTAAGACTGGCCAGTACCTTGGCATAAAGCTTGACATCTGCACAGATGAATGATATTGGCCTCTAACATTCAACATTCAAGTGAACCATTGCCTCTCTTCAGTAAAACATTGATAAGTGAAACGAAGAATTTTTCAACCTTCAGTAATGTGAGGTGTTGGCTGGCAGATAAGATAGGGTCTGAAATAAAGTACTGTGAAGTAAAGTACAATGTCTCAAGGTGATGGATGGACCTTCAACATCCAGACCAAGGAGTGGAAGGAGCTGGAACACAAGCACAAGAACAAACCAAGGTACCATTCACTGTCAAAACCTTAGTCTGCCATGTGGCAGGTAGAGCTCTGAGCCTGCCCGGCTAACAATTTTTTGTTCTAGAAACATTTACTGAATGTTACAATTAAGGTATGAAAACGTTCAAAGTGTCCAGTTTACCTGATGTTCCGAGAATGTCACCCCACTACTACAACGAGTACTACAACTAAGACTAATAATGGTATAGTAGAGCAATACTATTCTAATATTATACTACACTATACTAATAATGGCATGGTAAAGCAGTGAGTGGCACTTCAAGTCTGGATGGCGTGTTCACGGTATACAAATGCCACCCTTTTATAAAATATTAGTTATAAAATGATATTTTTCAACATTCATCATGTTTAAAGGATGTTTAGGTAATGATGTTCTTGTGCTAATATTGACAGAACCTTTGTTAAAAGGTAAAACGTGGAAGTAACGTTCCATTAACATTACAGTAAGAACCTTTTCTTTGAGAAGAACTTTAAATGACGTTAGCTAAAGTTCTGGGAATATTTCCTATTAGTTGGGTAGATGGTAGATCTCATTGCTGTGGTCTTTAGGCTCGAAAGGAAACCATTCCCAAGGAAACCCAAGTTTATTTAATAACAAGACAAATATAAGTGCCAAAAATTGTCCTAGAATAAAGTTAACTCAAAAGTAAATTATTATGTCTCAGACTTCATTTTTCAGTTTCCCCAAAGTGTGGCTTAAAATTCCCTTTAAAAGAAGAACACCTTTAGAGATTGTAAAGTGATGTTTACTTGCTTTTGACATCTTCCTACCCACCGTCTACCGTCAGGTTGTGGCACACAGCATGTCTGGGGAAGGACTCTGACGTCATTGTGTTTGGAGGGAGTCAGGACTACATCCTGTTAGTGGACAAAGTAGGTGCCATCAGAACCACTGGAAGACACTCATCATCTGATGATGCTGTCAAATTCTCAGGGCTAAAGATGCCACTTGGTTTAATAGCTTTAAATGTGATACAGATCATACATATATTCTCTTTGAGGTAAAAACATGTGACATTGCCTTTTGGCTGCTTATCCTAAAGAACACAAACAGCTCTATAATAGACTGTAGATATGAGAAAGTACTCAGTTGTTGTTTAGCATTTATGCCATAATCTGTGGTCTCAGGAGGCGACTCAGTATCACAGACTGACCATATCTGTTCTTCCTTAGGGCCACTGCAATGATGCACTTGTTTTCCAAACACAGCCGTACTCCCTGCAGAGGTAAAATACTCCCAGTCAAATCACTGCCGTTAAATATGACTCTTCAGTCACTGTAACAATGACATATCCTATGAGTGCTGCTTTCACACTGTCCAAATTGTTGGCACATACCTTGCACTTATACTGCACAGCAAAATACCTCTTACCTATCACTTATGTGTAGATTATGTACAGTTCAACATTTCAGATATTTTTAATCATTATTTTTCCTTACTTTTTTCTATATTTTGTTAATCATGCACACCTGCTCGGAGTGACCAGGGTTACATTTCACTACACGTTGTATGTGTACAACTGTGTATGTAACGAAGAAACCTCTTGAATTTTGAATCAGAACCTCAAACGCCAGATTCAGAAATCTGCAGGGGTGACTGTAACTGAAAGCTAATGACTGCCCCTAATATAATGGCCATTAAAAGCTTTGATTATGAATAGTGGCCTTTGGATAGTCTGTTTCTGCTAGAAGAGATTAGCCTGTCCTATCATGCTACTGCTATTTTGGGTCACCCAGCAAACTGCAGTTGTTTGGTTGCCAAGGGCAACAGAGTATCACACAGTTTAAAAACTTTATCCACCACATTCGTCTATAATTAAAATAGCAGGAAGCATAAATGACTTCCTACTTGAATGATCTTTAACTGCAGAGTGATATGTGGAAAACTACATAGGGATACATAGTGTTATAAGGGGTTACATTCTGTATTATAGCCAGTAACTGCAATGGATAGTGAAATTACATTATTGTATAACCCAGAGATCTTGGGATCCAGGCGGCAGGTGAAATCTCGGTGCACTGAGGTACAAAGCTGTATACTTATTTCTCTACCACCCTCCAACAGCAGCGAGTTCCAGCACAAAATGGACACAATGTCTGAAAGGACTTCCCCTGTAACACTCTGCATCACAGTCGATTTTGAGAAGGCACAGCTGTCAAACTTCCGCTTTAAGAATTTATTTTAGCTGTTTACCTCCAGTTCACATTCCGTGGATACGCAGTTTTGGCAAATAGGGACAATGTCACATGCAGGTCTCCTGGCTATTGGATGTCTCGTGCATACTGTATATGTTAGCAAACAGCCATGTTCTAGACAGTGCAGTTTGGCTTACTGGGAAATTCCTGGGGTGTGCCTAGGTTATGAATAGCTGATAATACCTGCCTGTCTCTCACAGACTTTGTGAAGACTGCATTGGCAGGAATGCGAGGATGCTACAGACCCAGCTGTCACTGTTACCTTCAAAGCTAATGCAGATCATCCAGAAGAGGATTTCCTTTTTCAGAATTGCTAAAAGAAAGTCAGGAAAACGTACAGGCTAGGTAATGGTTACACAACAGTGGATGTCTATAAGGATTCATATGCTGGTGTTTTATATACTTTACTAAAACACTCCTTACTGACTTTATCATAATTTAAGTAACTTGCAAAGTTTAATAAACACGTTATGTATAAAATGTATGCAATGTAATATTGCATATTATTCATTTTTTTAATTACAGTGCCAATGTTTAGATTTACAACTTTTATAAATTATACTTTGTATGCTTATACATTGTTAAACTTGTTTTCAACAAATAAAGATACCTCTCAACAAAGCTACAATGGGTAGGCAATAAAATATTTTTTAATTCACTATGCTCACTATAGCAAAATTAAAATATTTTTCAACTTCCCGTGGAAAGCATAATCGGCGTCTACCGCAGCAATTGTTACCTTAGCAACATTAGTGTACTGTTGCTATGGGTTTGTAAACAATGAGCAGACTACATTCGGCGCAGGTTATCTTCGTCATCAAACAAAAGTAATATAACTTATCTAGTGCTCTACATCAACTGGTTTTTTATTTGCTGTGGAAAGACTGTCCAGAAAGAGCGGGGCGGTACAGCTATATAACATTTGAGACGGTAGGAAATTTCAAGTGCAACAGCCTCACTAAAGCGACTCGTGTCAGCATGGATACAAACTCCAAGCTAGAGGACCTAAATTTAACACCTGAAGAAATTAATCGCTTCAGTAATGCGTTTAAAGATGATAATTTCAGAGAGCTGTTAAGAGAATATGCTGAGGAAATATCGGACCCGGAGAACAAGAAGAGATATGAAGAGGAAATAACTCTAATGGAGAAGGAGAGGGGTATGGATATTAGGTTTGTTCATCCCAACCCCGAACGAGTCCTGAAAACGAGTTTGGATGGAAAGCAGAAATGCTTCATCAACGTCTGCAGCAACGAATTAATCGCCAAACCCCAATGTAAAATAGGGAATGGGGCTGATGGGAGAGTCGGCCAGCACTGGTCATTGCCCTACAGTGTGACGCCTGGAAGGCCAGACATGGACTCCAAAGGCAACAAGTACATGATATACGACGTTGTTTTCCATCCCGATACGCTTTATATTGCAGGGAAAAATAAGAGGTTTATGAAGCTGGTGGACAGCACAGCAATTCAGGGCATACAAAATCAGTTTGATGTCAAATTAGACGAAACCAACGTAAGAGTTTTAAAGATGAAGTACAA
The DNA here is from genome assembly GCA_026777045.1 of Hyperopisus bebe. Lineage (NCBI taxonomy): Eukaryota > Metazoa > Chordata > Actinopteri > Osteoglossiformes > Mormyridae > Hyperopisus > Hyperopisus bebe. The sequence goes on from JAODJW010000026.1 coordinate 3,032,595, forward strand.
GGGCGTACCGAATCCTAGTGTAATTCGGAAGCCGATTCCTGGTCAGCCGGCAAAGCAAACCGATGCAGACGATCCGCTTCGTTTTCCCTACCCATACGACTGTACCCAAGGCGAGTCACGGAAACCGACGAAGCCGACAAAGCCTGCGAGCGACCCAGAACTACCAAAGAAGCCAACTATACCGCGACACACTGTTAAATATAGGTCGTACATTGACCTGCAGGACTACAGGTGTTCCCGGGATTCAGCTCCTGGCCCTCGTCCGAGGGAAATGTTAATCACTATCGATTTACCGCTGCTTAAATCTGCCGGGGATGCGGACTTGACTGTGACGGAGAGACGACTGCTGTTAGAGTCCCGGCAGCCTGCTTACAGGCTGGAGCTGCCCCTGTCTTACCCCGTGGATGAAAACAAAGGGGAGGCGAAGTTCAATAAAGTCAAGGGACAGCTTACCGTCACCCTAGCAGTATTACCGCTGAAAGACCCTTTGATGAATCTTTTGGACCTGTCAGTACAGCCTGCCAATAGTAAAGAGAGTCAGAACACAGGCAGCGTTGATGGAGATAAGGAATCGGCCAAATATGAACACGTGGGGGGCGGCCACGCATTGACCAAAGAACCTAATGAACATGATCGTGGTCTGTTGAAAGCCGCAGTGACATTACCTTCGCGTTTTGAAAACACTGAACTACTGAACCCATTAAAAAAACGGGTGTTCTCTTATGAACCTAGAGAATGCCTTGAACAGAGAGCTGATGACGAGGGGGTGACTATGGAACAATATCTCACGTCTTTGAGCGGCAGTGCATCAGGTCACCAGACTCAAACTTCACTATTTACGGAAGAAGTGTCCGAGAGCGCCGAGGAGGAAGATGATGAGTCCGCGGACTGTCAGGATTCCAGTGGCAAGGTAATATAACGAAAAGCTAGATGTCTCGGCATTTTTAACAAAGTCTTTTTTGGGGGGGAGGGGGGGAGGATGGAGGGTCACATTATCTGTGACCTAGTTTCTATTCAACATAATATAATACATCTCTTCTGAAAGCACAAGACGCAGGAGGGTATGGAATATCCTTTGACGTTCATTCCCAAAATCATTTGCATCATATTACACCAAGGTTATTATTAAGAGAAAACTAACAAGGAAAAGGCTATTTATTAAAAAGATCAAAAGAACAAGACACTGTTAAACTATAAATAAAACTAAATTGGAATTGAATTAGGATATAAGCACAACATATGAATAAGCAACGTAGTAAAAAAGAGAAATAACATTTTTATACGCTGCAACTCATTCATTCTATAGTTATTCTCCAGACTTAAATTTCCTTAAATAGATGGAGACAATGTTTTTGTGAATTGATTCAAAATGCTTTGTCCTTGTACTTTTACAAGGCAATATAGAATGACTGATTAAGTTTTGAACAATGGAGAAAAAAAGCTTTTTATAGGCCTATAAGCCACAGTGTAGAGAAAATGGTTCAAGATCTAAATTACATCTGTATAAATGACAGCTGAGGCACATTGATGACAGGGTTTGTTAGATATACAGTACGGTTACCCACAACAGGACAACGCGCAGAGCGATAGGAGAAACGCGTCCTCAGCGGCGACTGGCAGCGATCCGTGCGTGTGAGGAAGAGCCGTCGCGGAGACGCCTGGCGGTACCAGCGCTTTGTTAGATGCGTGACATAAGCAAACACGTGTCAGATAAACAGGAGGCGAAGAAACGGCACTGCCGCAGAGGAAAGAGAGGCAGTTGGGAGACGATGGTGCAGATGGTCTGACCTTAAAAAAAAAAAAACTCTGGTTCTAATGTTGTCATTTTGCTAGTCATATTTATGATGTTTTACCAATAGCAAAATGGTGAATGCTAAGACTGCTAAATAACCACCCTACTATCGCTTAGGGCACATGATGCTTCTTTTGTTATATTGCAGTATAGCAAACTTATACGTTTTCCCCATCCAGTAAGAATCATTAGGTGTTCAAATATACAACTAATCCTCTTATATATTACATTTCAAAAGTTGATCAGGTTTTGCAGTCCCCAAGTGGAAAAGCACGTATGTCCTATTTTAAAATAAGTTACTTTAAAGTTTAGCCGTGCCTTTCACGCTTGGGAAGGTTTAATGTTCACTTTATTAACACATAAGGTACTTTTTCCCTACGGGTGACAGTTTTCAGGCGATTTAAGGCTGCAACAGTGAACGGCGAGTGTCAGCCAATCAGCTTGCAAATAACTGAATTGGCATTTTTTTTAGTCATGTTGCGCATTCATCAGCGCAGTTATGGGTCAGCACCTTGACACTGACCAAAAGGCCGAATCTCTACAGTGACAACACTATTAGGCTGAGAGTTATTAAAGTCACCACCATTTAAAGACAGCTTTTGTCAGCATGATTCAGCTGTGTCTTCAAATTCATTAGTGCGGACACACAGCAGTAGAGCACTGCGCCTTAAAAAGGACTGTTTTCCCAAGCTGTCACATAGGTCACTGTGGGTACGGCTTGTTTGGGCCAAACAGGGGTTGATTATGAGATGCAGAGTGTTACATACGCAGTATAATTTGCCCACAGTCATTTATATCCATAGATGTTAACGTGTACGTGGGCATAACGGGGTTAATTTTAGCTTATAGCATTTCGCAGTAATATAACTACGTTGGATGATCAGGACATATGATTGCATGTATCAACCTTATCAAGCGTTTTGCGCCTTTAATTGCAATACTACACTATGAGAACGTATGTGTCTGTGTGACTGTTTGTTTGCCTCTTACTGTTTTTGCCTTGACGGCCCCGCAAGTGTCTCTGGCTAAAAGTATCTGCCAAAAATAAGTGGAAAGATGGTCTCTTCCCGCAGCGAATCCATTCCAGTAGGAGAGATATAATCTTCACAAAAGGTGGCCAGTCCACGAGTCGGGCGGGCGGAGGCGTGATCATCTTTATAACATAAACCGGTATCAGGTCATGCATCTGTTCACTAGACACAGATGTCCCTCGATCCAAAAACAGGCTACTGCTGTAATTCCAATTCTTCTCTTGCATAATATTTCCCTCTCTCCCACCCACGACAACACGTCAAGAACACATTCGGCCAGTCCAACAGATGTTGTCACATGATTCATTTTCCTAAATTCAGCCTCTAACATCCTTCTCACTTCATCGAAAGGTGCTTTCGGACTCAGAATTGCGCAGATTTCCAGGTCAATTACAATACACGAGGTAGGGCTCCATTTAAAGCGGCGGTGACGCATTTGGTGAAATGTGCAGAGCCAGCAGGAGCCGTGAAAGCAGGTGGCACACATTATACTTCTTAATCCTTCTGCTACTAAAATTAATTATATCGACTTCAGTGTTAGAGGGGAAACGTGTTTCGGCACAGGCGATTTCTGAAATCACGGCAAGATATTTTGTAATAGGCATAGGCTGGGGATTAAAATAGTGAGGTCCCGCCAACTTTAGAGATTTAATGAAAACTTAGCCACCTATTGTTAATGTGCCGTTATCTATCCTATTGAGGGCTGATAGTCATCCGTTCTTAATAACATTCGTTGCTGTTCAGCGTTCTCTTTAATAAACAAACTTCATATCACTTTATCTCAGATTAATTAGTCTGGGAATTTTTCTTGCAGGGCACAGACGCCGACCCGCACGTGCCTCTTTACCAGGACAACTGTGTACAGGTAGAGAACCTCTCCTTTAGAACAGAGATGGAGGAGAAGATGTTCCTTCCCATGCAAAGTAATGAGCCAGTGCTAGCTGAAGACTCACGTTTGACATCTACTGAGGGGCGGGGCTTCCATGAAACTCCACCCCCAGGTGAATTGGTCTCACTAGGCAACCAAAGTCAGCCTCTCCCAGGAAGTGAACAAGATACAGCAATCTCTGGCACATTGGCCCTTGTTGACGAGGGCAAAGACGGGGAGGCAAATTTTCAGTTCAGTATAGATGGAGGAGAGGTAGAAAAAGAACAGAAGCGGGTGGAAGACGACTTACCCATTAGGCAGGGCCACCAGAACTCTGATGACAAACCTCCATCAGTCATTCTTAGGGAAATCGATCCACGAGATGGAAGAGTGGAAGATATAACTGATCATACCACCTCTGCCGCCTTCCGCCTCCAGAACACCTTGTTATATGAGCTGGACTAACGTTGGGTCTGAACAGATCAAGCAATGAATGGCCAGGGAGTCACACCATCTTACGTACCATCAATAAACAATACTGTGTGTGCAGTGGTCCTCACTTAAAAGAGTCCTACCCACATTCTCTCACGCTTCTCTGTCATCCCTTCTCCCTTACTGCGACGGCCATTCCTTACTACGGCGGGCGTTCACTAAATCAAACCGGGCCACGGCTGTAATTTCAAGCCCTGCCTCTCGGGTCATTCTGGGATTGCAGTCTAGTTAAGTGCAACTCTCTGCAGCAACCGGGACACAGAAGAGCATCAATCACAGATGCGGGCTGGATAGAAATATGGCGAGGGGCACAGAGAGCTTTATCCATAAGATTCTTTTTCTTCTAGGGGAAAATCTGGGAAAAAAAAACCCAGGTTGATCAAAAAAAAAAAAAAAAAAAAACGGGAAAGGGAAAAGAGAATGGGATTTTCTATTTTTTCCCCAAGACCCCACCCTTCACGCCCACATACGAGTCTATAAGGCAGAAATAAAAGAAAAAAAAGACACATGCAATGACTTCCTGAAGCAGAGGTGCACAGAAGGCACTAGGAAGAAAATGGGCTATTATTATGACTTAATACCTTACAGCACAGCTAAGATATGGAGAGCTTCAATATTTCATCGCTGATAACAGCACGGCACTGGTGAAATACTGTGCAAATGCACCCAATGGATTCTACAATCTGCCCACAGACACAGTATTACACAGCTTTCCTTAACTGCAGTTCAGATTACCAGCCATGAACATCTTTGCAGCATTATCTGGAAAACAGTGAAGGACATTAAACGCAGTTCTTAATTAAGATGTAGTACTGGTGCTGTAAGGGACTAGCTGGCTTATCCTTATACATCAGAGATGATAAAGGAGGACAAGATCTGATGTGAATGTAAATCGAAGTAGAGAATCGTAATAAATGGAACAAGGTGTCTCGTGGGAGCAGGCCTCATGTCAGCCGATCTACGGAGCATAAAATCAGCGGGATTAATAATACTTGCAATGTTGCGAGCCGCAACTTCTAAAATGTATGGTCAGGGTACCCTAACAAGCACTGCACACACACTGCTATATTTGACTCTTCTTGCTGAACCTTTTTTCAACACAGACGACTTGCCATTCATTATTTAACCTCATTTGTAGCAGGATAATGACAAATTATGTCAGTCATTCACAGTTAAACCTGCATTCGCTCACATCCCTCTTATCTAAGCATTTGTGTCTCAGGGGCAGTTATTTGACAATTACTTGTGGGCCATGGCAAAAATCAAGTTAACAGTATTTTTTTTAATTGATTTGAGAACAAACCACAAAACAGGGGAAAACAGACCATTAACTGAGCATTATAATTTTGCCTATTTGATTTTTGTCAGGCCATTTAATCCAACATGAAATATAAACATTCTTTTAAAATTATAACATGGAATTTATAAACCGGTCTTGTCATCATGACTTCAATACAAAAATGTAATAATATATAATTCTTAGAAGGGGGACATGATGAAAAGTGCCACTGTCAATAGTTCCTCTCCATAAAATTCTCAGATACTCTATTCATTTAGTTTTAGTTGGATCATCAAAAGACAACCCCATTTAGAAGCCCAAACCTCCCCCCCCTCCCCCACCCACCATGTACTTCACTGGGGACAGGCAAAAAAAAAAAAAAAAACAGGCAGTATTAACAGTCCATAAAAGAAAATATATATATATGTAAAAGGCTTTTAAAGAGGATGTGAAGGACAGAAAACAAAAAAAAATCAAAACCAAAAACAATAGAAAATAGACATCACTGTAATCTGGGGTAGCTCTTGCAGAGTTCATGGTCCCTGATATCTCCCCAGCCTCCATTCTTCACGTGGGGTGACAGCCCACCCGCAGGCTGTTTCTTGTTGACGAACAACATCTTTGGGAACAACTGGTTGCTGCTGCTCTGAAGGACGCTCTCGATTTTAGCCTTCTGGCTGGACGGCATGCAGGCCTTCTTGTGATGCATCCCACAATCCCCTGCGTGGAAAATGCGGGGGGCCTCGCTCATCATCACCTTCCAGAACGTTGGCAGACAGTTCACCGTTAGGTACTGCAGTGACCAGTCCCAGTTGTAGTCGTCGTACGTGCAGAATATATCCGTGCACTGGATGAGCTTCTGGTAGGTCTCCCTGTACATGGCCATTCCCATGTTGTGCTCTGTAGACTTCCAAACCTTAACCTCCACTTTGTTGACCTTGCTGGAATAGCCAGTATGACTGTAGGTTCCTAGTGACAAGATGTCACATTCTGGGCACTGCTCGCTCTTGAGAGACTCCATCATCTTCAGGACATGGTAAAAGTCTGGTGACAGGTAATGATCCTCCTCAATGAGCAGTACCAGACCACTGTGGTCTTTTAGGACTTTGACCCTCTCCCACACAAAGTGCAGCTTCCACCACCAGTGGTGTTTAGTCTGGGAGAACCTGGCTTCTCTGTAGTGGCCAAAAGAATCAGGGTACTCTGCATTGATGCACCCCAACTTTAAGGCATCTTTCTTGGGAATGTCTCTGGGGCAGTCTTTGGGGTCATTTCCTGGAAACTCATGCGGGTAAAGCTGGATGCTGAAGGGAAAGAAGATCTGAAGGACTTGGCAGAAATTGACAGAAGCAACCACTTGGTTGATCTCCGGTGACCAGTAATCATGGCTAAATATTAGCAGTACGTTCTCAATACCCTTCGCCTTCCGAAGAGACTCGACGAGCAGCTTCAAATACTCGGGCCGGTTGTGAACCTGGACGACCACCACCAGATCATCCTTCTGGCGCATTTTGAATTTTTCCTCATTCCTGACGGTCTGGTCAAAGTTCAGCTGAAAGACGATTCCCCTATAGACTAGTGTCATGTTGTCCACCTCAGGCCGCACCACCTTCTCGGCCTGCGTCTCATTGTACGGCCTCCTGAGCCCGGGAGTCTCCTGCGCTCGGCTGCCCCTGCCTACCTCTGGCTCCTTAGCGAACACGTCGGCCTTCTTCTGCTTGCCGCTGCTCCAGAAGGCAAAGCCGCAAGCGAGCACCACCAGGGTCAGTATGAACACCTTCCTCTTATAGATTCGGAATCTCATGGCAGGTGGAATTCCAGGGCGACACTGACCGACTGAATAGGAATTGGGGCTATTGGGGGGGCTGAGGAGACAGCTGCCCTTAAGAAAGTAAAAGGATGGTCGTGTTTTTTTTCCTCACTTCAGATTCCTGGAATGTTGTAAACATGGATCCGTTTAAAACGTCAGTCGGGCAAAACATATCTTGCAGGATGTGGTCTTTGCTAAAACACGCGGGAGTCTGGCAGTATGCATCAAGATAGGGTAACAGAAAACCTCTGAAAAGAAAGAAGAAAAAAGGAAAGTCAATGCATGCATTTGGTATAAGGCTGGGTTCATTTATCCATTTCTGAATGCTAGAGATAAGAAACAAAGACTGGAAAATCTTTCAAAACATTTTCCGCTCTATTGCAAGCTCAAGCCATAGGGACGGTTCCGTTTACATGTGTGTTGCTAGCTGTATAAACATTAGTAATGATTTGTCATAGCTGTATGACTATTGTGTGTCATACAGTAGGTATTGGGGCTAGAGGCACAAACAAGCTTTGTGTGATGTTTATAGATGTTGTGACCTATATACAAAATGAATATATGCGCCAGCCAATCACAAAAGTTCCTGAGTTGAACTTTGGCATTTCATAACCACCCAGGAACCCATGAAGCCCTAAGTATCTCAATTGGAACATTTAGACCTCAAATCTCCCACCTGAGAAATTCCCAATTGACTTTTTTTGAATTTGAAGACACTGGTCAATAGCAGACAATTCGGAAACACATTATGCTGACATCGATCCCAATACTTATCCAAGAAAAGAAAAATACAGGGGATTTGAGGGTTTGGGTAACTTTCCTTCCCACACATACACAACAAGTTTCGACAGAAGCTCCTGCCGACACAGGATAACTGAGAACAAAGACTCACCTTGGAGTTCAAGGTAAGCTTAAGGTTCTTTGGGATCAATGTCATTTTAGTTCTTCTTTTAAAATTCTTATTTAATTTTAAAGTTTTTCAAGTGTTAGTTCTATTTCAGTTTTAATTTTTGACAATTTTTATATCAGTCTGTATTTTCACTGAGCTGAATAACTAACGTTTATTTTTAGTTTCATTTTAGATGCCTGACAAACTGGGGGGGGGGGTTAGGGTGTCAATCGATCTTCCGGTCTGTGTGGAAGTTTCATTGTGCTTGCTCTGAATGGCAATTGGACACCCCTACCTTCATTTTTAAAGAATATCGGCTGATACACTCTTTATTGCTTTAAATAACAGTATCTCTAAGTTTTTGTCATTTTCAGTGGTACCTAATCTTCGCCTGAAACATGGTTTAATCTCTCGAACGTATATGCAATTTTGCATATTTGAGACGCTTATCATAGGCTACACCCACTGACAATTATTTAAAGGAGGGACACCTGGTAGCTGGTAGCCTATAAGCAGACTCAAAACTAGAAAGTTAAAAACCGAAAGCACAAATTTTTATTTGATTATTTCAGTTTGGTTTTGCTTCTCATTTACACATCTAGTTTTGTTTTCATTTTGATGAACAAAAATGCTTTTATCGTATTAATTTTAGTATTTGTTAATGATAATAACCTTGCCTGAGACATGAAATGGTTTTACTGATAAACAAAACCAAATTATTTTGAGTAGATTGAGTGATTGCATATTAAAATTAATGCATTTAAATTCTAACGTTTAAGTTTATTTTAAATTACAATCATAGATCATTATCAATGAATTATAGCAGACAAGAAACTGTAATTCATTGTCCTATAACTAAGACCATTAGCTAACAGCATTTTTACTTTATAAATATTTAATGTTTCCTCACTGCAGAAAAGTTTTGCCTGTGCCACCTGTTCTTTTGCAAGTTGTATTCATTGCCAGTTAATCTAACGATGACGAGACACTGTGCAGGAGCCCATTAAAAGCACTGCTCTGAGCACTCTCATGTACATTCAAGAGAAATTCACTACACAACTTTCTTTTGAAAACATAATTAATGGCATGAGCTGTGTAACGCATACACGTTATCAGATGTACAGCACTGGAGGCGGAATTTCAACTGTGTCGATGTGCGTCATTAGCCACGTGAATAGTACGGGCAAGGCTGACATCCTTTATGAACGCACGTGTACATAACAACCTGAATAATGAACATAACAAAAAAGGATTCTGTAAACTACAAGAAAAAAAAAGGCCAAATAAAGGCGCACATATGCACTGCATTGTCATGCTTTTATGCTGTTAGGAAAATGTTACGAAACGTCAGTACACGTTAGCGTGCCTTGAGATGTACTTTCACTCCATGCAAAAATTGTTTTTCTCCCATCAAGTGCATCAAATTCCCTTTAGATCCACGTTGAACGAGCAGGGCCTGTTGGCCATTAGCTGCGGGAGATCTTCCAGTCTCTGACTCTTCGGGACGCTTTATACTAACAACTTATTCATTTAACAGAACATTTCACATTAAACTCCTAAAACTTGCATTTTAATAGACTGGATATGTTAAATATACTCGTTCATTTGTCACCTGAAGCTGTTTAATGAAAAAGCTGCCATAATCTCTCTGAAAAGTAATTTACTGGGGAACAAGTTATGCATTAAATTCCAGCAAAATAAACTACTTAAGCTGTCCGAGCATAGCGCGTATATTCTGCGGCTATATCCTCAGAGCAATCTCTCGAGTAATTTCTATTAAATCATTTATCTATGCATGTGTGCAACTTGTACATTTCTTCATGCCAGAGGGAAATCCACGAAAAAAATCTGTCAGCACAAGCCTTACTCGATTTCAAACGATCTTACAACCATAATGGACGTTTAAGTCACAGCCAGATAAGTGAAGGGTATTTCGGCACAGAAGAGCTGTCGTACCAAGCACCTGTCAATTTCAAAGCGGTCTAATAACGAAATTCAATTTGCGTGACACATGTAAACACTTTTATGAACATGAAGGGAAAATGATACTTAACCCGATCAAATTTAACATAATCCTGGACCAGCATTATCCAAACGCATCTTATTTATTGGTTGCGAATTTAAAACATTGTGATTCAATCACTGAAATAGGAACTGGACCAACGCCTGAATTAAATTAATGAGAATTAAACCAAATTACTAGTGGGAAGTATTACATATTCAGGACTCATTGCGCCAGAAGGTTTTGACTTTTATGTCCAGCTTAATCCCACGACAAATCGAACCAGAAAACCAAGTAATGATGCATTAAAAAATGCACAAAATCTAGTTTGTTTGCCAACTACAACTCACTAAAGCTCCCGAGCATTTTCCAAACAAACGGCTTGGGCGCAAGATCAGGCAACTAATTTCCGCGAAACCTTCATTTACCTTACCATAGCTCCGAGCCATCTTGTTGCTTCGTATTTCTAGTTGGCAGTATGCAGTAATTACAAAGTGTCCACGCCAGGCACTCGCTTGTACTTAATTCCCCGACCTGCAAAGCACATTTCGACCACTTCGTGAGCGTCTCGGTCTGATAAGGTCCTGCGAGATCTGCTGGATCTACTGGTTTCACCAGATCCGTGATACGGCGGAGCCGCAGCCGCAAAAACCGCTACCTCAGGTGTCAACTCGTGTAACACTTGCACGGTCGCAGGCGGCTAGTTAACCCTAAACACCGGACCCCGATAACTAGCTTAGCTAGCTGCCAGCTTCCGCAAGATCCCACCGTGCCGCAGTCGGGTACCTCGGCTAAAAGGCGCCGTGCTTCTCCCCCGCGGCTGATTAGCGGAACTCCGCCGCGCGATGCTCGCGATCCTCTTCCATTCTTCAGCCCTTTTTTCTTTTTTTTTCCTCCTCTCCTCCGCCGGATTCCGCCTTCCCGAAAACAGGCGGAGCCGAGCCGACGATGACCTCCGTATCCCACAATGCACCGTACTCTCCCTGTAACGGGAGGGGGCGGCTTTGTGCGGGATAGCGATGGCGTCACGATCCTTTCGCGATTGCAAACCGGCTCCGTTTCAAGCCCGTTTTTGTCGTTGCCCCGTCAGACGGGAATGATCCGGGTTACCTGTCATTCTTCATGTCTGTGCAGCCGGGTACCCGCAGAAACTGCCGAAAGTACCTTTGTGGCAATGTCTGGATGTTATTGTGAAAATAAATAAAATCATATTTACCTCGGAGCTGTTTTATATATAGGTACTACTGACCATTTATGGAATTATTTGGGTTTCGATTAGATTGTATACTTATGTGGTGATATTCCCCAAGACCTTACACTAGCAAGTCCACAATCTCTTAAAATTATCCACCATTAAATCTCCTTAATTCTTAGGTAGCATTATTTTGGCACCATGTAAAACTTTGAGGCGCACACTAAAGCAATGTTTCTCCCATCATTATTCAACGGGCAGGTTTATTGTAATGGGAAATACTCGTATTTGTTCTGTATGTTAAACATTACAAATGCGAGATTGGCACCACCTAGCGCGTAGCAGTAATATTGCAGACTCAATTTGAATCATTGTAAAAAAATAACTTCACTCGTCTTCAAATGAGAAGCTAGATTTCTCATCAGAAAATGATAAAAGTACTTGCCAAAAATGAGTCGGCCAGAAAAGGGGGAAAAAAAGCAATCTTCAGACAGATGAATCATGAAAATATCATCAAAGTAATCATACACATATTGCTTTAAAATTCATTTCAAATATTTCCTTTTATTTAATATCTGACAAATACATTATTGATTACAAAAAGTCATGGACACATATACAAACCACATAAAGTATACTGACTCCTCAAACCAATCTTTTACAGAGCCTGAACACCAAAACTAGTTCAACATAACACTGCATGAAAAATATTCTCAATTGGTTTAATGTTGGAGTGCTATGATTCTACAAGAATAAAACTTCTCTAAAACCACCTAAAACAAACAAACATTCTTGAACTGAACAAAGAACAGAAAATACTCATTTTGAACCAAACTCATTTCCGTAAGTATGAGTAAAGTCCTTCGCTTAATCATTCGCATTCATTTCCAGTAAGTCTTGCGTTACCATTTAAAAAAAAAAAAAAATCAAAACTGGAGATGAAACTCATGCCAAGGTTGCAAAATTATAGTCATGCATGCCTCTGTGGCTGGTGTGTCAACCAGACGTGAATGCGTCACAGCCAGAAGCCTGCCCCTTATTTGTCGCAGGAGGTGGGAAGTCTGCCTTGGCGCGGAGAGGTTGGCATATACTATTACTGCTGAACTAAACTTGGCCCTTGGCCTCGGCCATCACCTGACTCCACGCTGCAGGCAGATGTCCAGGAACTGGGAGTAGCAAGCCAGCGAGCAAAAGTAGCGTTGCACAGGAGCTTCTGTGCTCCCCATGTCGTCCACCAGGACCACCGTGTGGGACACCAGGTGCAGGTTCATACCGACCACCATCTGGATGAAGGCATCCACTACTGTCCGGCCACAGTCACATGTCTTTGCCAGTTCCAGCTCTTTGCAGAGATGGGCAGGGATAAGGTGGGGCCCAAAGGGGATTCTGCAGACAGACACACCCATGGGAACCAATGCTTTAGCTGTATAAAATCACTCAGACCACACCCATATGAAACCAAGTGTGTTTTCAACCATTATATCCCTAACCAAAAGATTCTGGAAAGGAAAACCACAATGGAAAAGTGGATTACCTTAACATAAAAGCACCGGATGCCTATATCATTTATTTGCCTGTTGTCATTCAGACTGAAATCTTAAGTTTTACTTACATTTACTGAAATACGCTCACCTGAGGTTCAGCACAGCCCGGGAAGCCATTTCCTGCAGAGAGAGTGGGAAGGTGAGCCGCATAGTGTGGTCCAATGAATTGGGCTGGGCGAACGGGTTGCCAAACAGATCCAGGTTCTCCAGTGACAGCTGGCGGAAGTCAGCGGGCAGGAAGGGCAGCTTATTGTGGGAGGCGGATAGGAAGCGAAGCTTCGACAGCTGGCCTATGCGGGATGGCATCTGTTCCAACAAGTTGTTGTCTAGCTTCAGGCTGACCAGCTCACGTAGCTGGCAGAACTGATCGGGGAGAGCGTGCAGACGGTTGTGGCTCAAGTCCAAGAGCTTTAGGGTACGCTGCAGACTGGAAAGGCACAGAGCTGCGCTGAAGGTTTCCAGGTGGTTGTTGTGGAGGACAAGTTCTGCAAGGCAGCCCAGGTCACCAATGGTTTCCGGAAGCTTCTTGATGTGGTTGTTGCTTAGGTCCAGGCAACGCAGGCCCTTGAGGGAAAGCATGCGCATGTCTACCCGCGAGAGCTTGCAGTAAGACACCTGCAGCTGCTCTAGGGAGTACGGGAAATTGGACGTCAGGGGATAGTCTTTCTTGGAAAGGATGGCCAACTTCTTCTTGGGCCTCTCCACATCTCGAGCCCGGACGGGCGTGAGGGTGGACAGGGGTAACGCGTCTGAGTCGCTTCCCCTGTGGGCCAGCCTGGCAGCGGAAAGGAAGTTCTTCAAGCTGTTGGCATCGGCCTGTGGGAATATGCAGAGGCATTAATAACCATTCAGCCAGAGCTCTGTGACTGAAGAGGCACTTCAGATGGCACAGGGTGTAGTTAAGCACTGCCAGCCAATTAAGTAGGTGAGTTAATAAAAACAGGAAACTGAACACTTCTTACGAAGATCATGTGACTAATGACGCAACCAAGGGCTTTGTTTGCTGCCTTCTGAATAGCCTGAGCTTAATTCATCAATACTTTTCTTTGACATTAAAACCTTTATCAAGTTTTTTCCTCCCTAAACATTAACCTTGTGGGCAGTCTAGTTTAGAATACTTTAACAGAAAAAAAGATGTGTATTATGACCTATTAAACAGATAGGGTTCCATTTAATAATTGCAATTCAATCTAAACCATTATCATAGATGAAAGGGGATTGAAGAGAGTAAATAAAATGTAAACCAAAAACTATAATTCATGATACACATTGGGGGGAGGGGGGATATGGCTCAGCCAGCCAAGCAGGACCAATAAAATCAACTGCATGGAAAATTTTGTTGCCATGTCTACAAAAGGCCATGATATACTGCATTACCGTAATACTACCCAAGCATAGTACACAAATCTACTAACTAAAAAAAAATTTGAAAAACCGCAACAATCCAAATCATGCGAGATAATCTAAACAAACCGAAATGAATGAATTAATGACTCCATATCAGCACGTAAGGTTACAATCTAATCGGAACCCAAATCACGCCGTTCTGACTAATACTGCAGGAACAAACAGGCCACATCCAGACTTTCACAGGTTTCACAACAGGCTGGGTTAATTTTTCTGCCCTGCCCAAGCATGGGGGAGGGGGGCGGTTGAGGGGGACGGCAGGCAAATGACATTTATATGTCATAATATGATTTCCCCAAAGGATGGTTAATAGAAAAATTTTAAAAACATGCCAATTAAATGCAAGTTTAAATGCACAAGGCCGGACACAGCATTGATCACAAAGGCAAAGCCATGGAATCGGCAGGCAATGCCAAGCCTCAAAAAGCGAGCGTGAAAAACGTGTGTTCCAAGGAACTGGGTGAAAGGTCACCGCAGTCCTGCCATGGCTCTGGGGCCTGGTGTCAGCGCACTTCCAATTGGATGCCTGACAAAGGGCTGGCCTTGGGTGCTGTTCATGGGGGCGGTAAGATGCAGGAGGCACAGCCCATAAAACCGTCACCCGCGCGTGTAACTTGCATAACCTGACCCAGTGCCTCACCAGCCATGAAACAAAAACCAAGAACTAAATGAAAACAAGCCCCGTGAACCCAGGCCCACAAAGTGCCCGACACTTGTCAATAGTTTCAGGAATAAACGAAAGGGAAGTTACAGTCTGAAGATACATGGACCCCGAAAGCAAATCATTTACAAATAGAACAAAACCATAAATACCAATGAACTGTGCCCAGATTCCCAAACACTGAACAAGCTTATCAACAAGTGTAGAGGCAGTGAGCACAGATGAACAGTGGAGGGTTTCTTTAGTTTGCAACAGCAGAGTTACATTACAATGAGTCTTTGTATTTGTCTGTTTTAAAGTAACATTCCATTTCATTTTATTTCTATTTTTACTTCCACAGAAGTTACTGCCCAGACACTAGGAGCCCTTAAGGTTTTAAATGGCCAAGTAACAACTAACAATACATAAACTATTGTGCTATGTAAAGAATGGACAGCAGACTGACGGCAAAAAAAGATCACCGGTACAAAAAAAAAAAAACGGCATATGGTCTTGCCAAGCTATTTTAATGTCTAATGCATGGGTATAATGCACGTGTCTTTCAAGTTGTGTATTTTTCTGGCAAGTTCTCACAATTCTGTCTTCTGTCCACTGAAGCATTACAAAGGAAAATGAATGGAGTACAATATTTACCAGTCCCTCATTACACCCGTTTCCCACAAGAATCCCTGATCATAAAAAGCCTGCGTAGAAAAGCCAAGCTGCTAGTTATGCAAGAAACAAACACAAAGCTCATATAATACCTTCTGAACACAAGTATTTATTTCAGCTACAGTATCTAAAAAGTATTAAATAAATGTTCTTTAAATACCTAATTTTTCCTCTCCTGATTCAAGAAAAGGATGGACTAGCATATGACAGCTGCTGCCTCTGGGTCCGTAATTTACACCATAAAATACATGCAAACATCTGACTGCCAGACTCATTAAAATGACACTTAGAATTGCTTAAAAACATGGCCACATACCTTACTCAAGCAGACGTCCACGGCCGGCTCTTTCAGCCTCACGGTGGCTTTACCCTCATCCACGAACCAGGTGAAGAACTTCTCAATGTTCTCCTTTAACTGAGGTGAAGCACAAATGTCTAAACACTGGTGTTTGTGAATAGGACTGAGGTAGTAAATCGTACTTAAAGAACTAGACCACCCTGCGCAATTCAACACCTGAAGCGTCTTATAATTAGCAAAATAACAGCCATGCAAACGTCTGTAGCTATGTTCGTATTAACTGCAGTAGCAACTAAGTACATCTACAAATGATTCAGTTCTGAAAGCCCACAAAATATTTACCACTGCAATCAGGACTGGCTGAAAATATTATACAAGTCTAGCCATAGAAACCTTATAAAATATATTTTATATAGGAGTAAAGTTTAAGAATTATTCAGTCCAAACACATGGAAAACAATGCAAAAAATATGTTAAAAAATGAAACTTTAAAGAACTAAAACAAAAAATAGATTGCATAAAAATACTTAAAACACAGTATACAGGTGGGGAACACAGCATCCATACCTCGCCATGGAAGCAAAAATTATACTTCTGTAGATTTACATAGATCTGTTCTGTAGATTTGTAGATCTAAATTACTGTAAAGCTAAAAATATATGTTACATTGTACACAAGTGTTATGACATCTGTACAACTAATGTGTCTGGACAGCAGTCGGAGTTAAAGCCCACAATTATTTAAATATAGTAATGTTTGTGTTTTGTTTTAGCTCTGCTATCCTCACAGATATTTACACAAATCGCTTCTACATATATAATATGTACAACAGAGTAAATATTTACAATAGAACAACGAAAAGAACGAATTTAAGAGACGGACGAGCGTAGGGAGCACCGGGAACCTACCTTGTATTTGGATCCGGTCCTGTCCTTCTGCGTGCAGATCATGAGGTATATATTATTTCGCTGAGTGGTTTTATCAAGATGTTTTCCGATGGACAGAACTGCCCTGGTCCCCCTGCCTCGGTTTTTTAAGCCATACGTCGGCAGCATGCGATGGATGACTTCCACGTCGCACTGGAGCTTCATCTCGCCGGCACCATGGAGGCGGCCCTGCGCTGGGAGACGCGACGCGCACGGCTGTCAAAAGACCTAAACGCGGCATGTGGGCGTCGAAACGCCCATCGCCGCGTCAGCGTGTATAACTGCAGGCTCACATTGTATTAAAATGAAAGCAGACTTTTAAAATAACAATAACAAGATCTGTGTCATCTGCTTAGCCGTCATCAAAGCAACTCCAAACATCAATGAAATGGTTCTGGTTCACTCTTATCCTTTGACCAGCTGCTCTACCCCGGTTAAAAAGACAAAACGTTCAAAAAGCAGCCATACCAGGCTAGTAAGACGACGGACCCCATTGGCAATGAATACGGATTTAATCGACCAGTTCCTAATAATTATATTGTGTAAATAGGCAAATATTCAAAGAAAACATGAACAATGAGCAACTAGTCATTGAGAAAGGCAGCGGTATACTTAATTTAACTGAGCCTTAATCTCAAATACCAATAGGAATAAGCAGTTAATCAGCCTCAGTACATTTGCAGCTAGGTACCAGAGCAGACCAGTTGACACTAATCAGTACTTGTCTCACACCCAGCCAGTCCACTCCACTGTTTCTTTGATCAACTAGTTTGTCCTCCATTTTATTTGCGACTAACAATCGATTTTTTAAAAAAGGACAGGACTCGGGGAGGTATTTTTAAAAAATCATTTGACCAGCCTGTAAGCGACTTAACAGTTTCCGATTTGCAAAGCGCCTGGCTGACTAGCCTACTGTCGAGTTTATCGTAGGAAGATATACGAGCACCCTAAAACGTGTACTAATAATAAACACGTCTTACCAGGTAAAACAGTACAGCGTTTCAGCAGATGATCAGAGTTCCATTAATGTCTTATTTTAAAAAAATGATACAAAGCCAACGTAAAACTCATTCCTCATTTAACTACAGTACGTTTAAAAAGAGCGAACAGCCGCGCGCGAAATCTATACAGACGGAAAGAACTGCGTTCTCTGATTGGACGAAAATGGCGGACATGGATTGGAGGAGAATACTGCCAATGAAACATCGTACTATATTTTGTAGGTTGGCATTTTGGTTAAACTAAAACGTGTTTTGTCGTAGTATATGGTCAGTCCTACTTCTGATTTTGGCACGTTTGATACCGTTAAACTGGCTAACTATAAATAAAAATTAAAACATGATACTGTAATAAAACGATATGTATTTTCTAAATCAATAATTTTTATTAAACCGAAATGTACTTTTCAGTTTAATTTCCTTATTATATAGCGAAGAAAGTATATGTGTAAAATATCTAGTTAGTGTAGACGATGGTAGCTGTTCTATAAGTTCATTAATATTTGTAACATGAATAAAATGTTAAAATTAGTCGCATACATAACAAAAACGTTAAATGCAACCCAATTCCCCAACCAAATAACAGTGCTGTTATCTAGCTGTAAATGCGGAAACGCGAAGGGATCGTACCTATTCGACTGGCTGTTTTACGGGCGGAAGTGCCTTTTCTGACCGCCTGGGACGGAGTTTAACTACGCATGCGCGAGTTATGCTCTTCCTTTCTGACGCCTGAACGCAAAGAGACGAGATGGGTCACCAACAGCTCTACTGGAGTCACCCCC
Organism: Hyperopisus bebe; assembly: GCA_026777045.1. Taxonomy (NCBI): domain Eukaryota; kingdom Metazoa; phylum Chordata; class Actinopteri; order Osteoglossiformes; family Mormyridae; genus Hyperopisus; species Hyperopisus bebe. The sequence goes on from JAODJW010000026.1 coordinate 3,051,217, forward strand.
GAAAATTCGGCCAGGGATCCAGAGCCTGGTTCGTTATTCTTCTCGTGTTTAGTGCGATTCGGTGTTCTAGTAGCCGGAAAGAATAAAACTGGTGGAGAGCGATGTTTTCTCTAGTTTTGTGGGTGCGCGTGGGACGTGGGAGCGTGCACCTAATATGGCGGCTCGCGCTTGTCTAACATTTTTTTTTTTTTAGAAAACGTGCCTCATCTGAAAGAGTGCGGTATGAAACGGATAGAACAATTTCACTATCGTACACATAACGGACAACGTTTGTTTTACATGCGGGTTTTTAACGTTAGACGTTGGTCTTTGTCGTATTTCCAAACATCGGCATTTTCTGTGTTTAGCCTCGTCTACTGTTCAGCCATATTGGCCAGGGGTTATTTCAATTAAAGACGAAGTTAGAATGATCTAGTAATTTGAAATTTGGAAGACGGGAACTAAGCTGCAATTTATTACTTTTTTTTACGTTTTTGTCTTTGTAGTCGGGTATGCTCCAACCGACACGGCTTGATCCGTAAATACGGGCTGAACATGTGCCGCCAATGTTTCCGACAGTACGCCAGTGACATCGGCTTTGTCAAGGTAAGCACCCTTTATTACGCATAGACGTGTACTTTTAATATGATTTACATTAAGCTGAAATGACTAGATGGTGCAGGCATGATTTTGACACGAATAATGATTGTAGATGCTGTGAAGTTACATCTTCAGACTGTTCTAATGTCTGCACTACTCAGTGTCTGTCTAGAAGTGAGGTTATATGTGAAGTTAGAAGTACTTAACCCTGGATGACAATGTGATGGTCTCAGTAGCCTAATATACCTCTTTATTTTGCAGCTTGATTGATTGTCCAGGACTTGCAGTCAAGACACAGTCAGCTGAAGATGGCTTAAACTGTTGTTAATAAAATGTGATGTCATTCCATATTTTTTGTCTGTCTGTATTGAAACAATGTCACAGTGAACCAAATTGAGCACATAATGCAGTGGTGTGAAGATGTTTATGGGAGTTTGGTTTGATTTGGGTGCATATTGCTACTTAACCCAAACATAGATGTTCCATGTTTCTCTCAAGTATGAAGTAGAAACGCATCCAGGCCATTGATCTCATTTCCAGCAATTATGTATTCAAGCCATTGTGAATCCTGGTAATACAAGTTGTCTATTAGCTCACCCACAATACCTGAGTATTTTCCTTGCATTCGTTAAGGATTTTGTCCCTTTTTGTTACAAATTATTTGGACGTAATCTACATATTCTAATAGGCAGCAGTACTACAATATGGGGGGAAAATTGGGACATTATAAAGCTTATTCACGTTTAAATACACTGCTTAATCAAGTCCTGTCTACTGGTGCTTAAGGCAGTTTTTTCTATCAACCTAAAGTTCCTAAAATGCTGTAATTTTGCCAATGCCAGTGAAATGCTAAGGTTTACTGCTAAGATTTACATTGATCAATTCAAGACACTGAAATCACTTCTAAGAATTTAAATCCATGGTGGATGATTTATGAACCTCAATGGAAGGGAAGCTTAGAAAATTGCCAGCAGTCCCAAACCCTGCTGATTTAACAGTTAAGTTTTAGAAGTGAGGGCCTTATGCTAAAAACTTGCAATGTGATGATCTTTGATCACATTTGTGGCTGCATGTCAATTAAGCTTAAGGGAAAAATCCCTCAGATCAAAAACTTAAACAGCTTGGGGTGAGTTGTTTGCAATAAATTCACTGTGGGAGAACTAGACTTGTTTTGACCCCAAAGATGGCTGTACCGTACCCACCCTTTAGCTGATAATGAAGATGGCATCCCGTTCAGGAGGTGGTTGTGCTACAGTCTTGTTCAGTAGGTGTGTTATGCTGTTTTACTGGTCTGTGCTGTGTGAATTTAGGAGTCAACAGAATAGGTTATACCAGCATGATGGACCAAATATTTCAACACCTCTCCCATGATATAGGAATGGACTGATGGGGGGGTGGGGGGGCTTTGTATAGTTGTGTAGCCTGGGTTGACTCAGGCTAAATATTTTCTGCATTATGCCTGTTTATGGAACATAAGATGAAGACCCAGTCTCCTGCCTACTGGAGGGTTTATTCTGCATAATAAAAGTTAGAACGACACACGTACAGCATGTCTAGGGTTAAGGTCTCTTGTCACTATTCTTTCCAAAAGAAAACAATGAACAACACAAAACCCTCCCCTTACAGCAGGGGTCTCCAACTTCGGTCCTGGAGAGCTACTATCCAGTAGGTTTTCTATCCTACTTGGCTTCTGATGAGCCACACCTGGCCCTGGTATTT
>JAODJW010000026.1:3072454-3116747 GCA_026777045.1 Hyperopisus bebe
AAAAACATGGGATCTGTGTCACTGTAATTGAGTCATCTATATAGCAGTAACCAGTGCTCACTAACATTCCTATAACTGGTTTTAACTTGCCATTTTCGCTATTATTTACTTCCATTCATTTCTCACTGTCCATACTTTATATAATGCAGTATCTCTTTCAGGAGATGAGATGGGAATCAGCCGTGCAGACAAATCTGAACCATCTTTACCAGCTTGTCCTGTTTGTCCTTTTTCTGTGCACATCCATAATTCAAGAGGCATAATAATTAAATGAAAGGCCTACTGTCTTTCTAATGATTTACACAAAACGTTAATGCACAGTTATAGCGTATAAAATCTTGCCCTAGGAGAAGACCTTTAAAGACAATTGGCTTGGCACAAGAAAGTCAGAGCCAGTCATACCTTAATACATTCTTATATGGGAAATAATTGCAAATAGACAGAGAATGACAATGACATATAGATGCTAGTTTTGCAGAAGAAAGTGATCATAGAAATCAAGAGTTTATTATAAAATATTTACCATAGATGCCAGGCAGGGTGCTGCAACTGACAAATACATTTTCTCAATCGAGAATTTGTTGCTTTCTATTAGCAGAAAAGGCATTGAAAAGCAACAATTACACTGAAAGGCAGCCATTTTGATAAAAAACTTTATTTAATTCATGCTGCACTCTGATTATTGAAAAAGACTTTTTAATTTTAGCAAGCGCAAGTCTCGCCTACACAAAGAACTACTTTCGCTCTGAAATTTGACACTGACCTCTCAAAACCTAGTTTGCAGAATTCAGCACAGCTGAGGAAAATATGTTATATATGAGTGGGCAGCACGCTGGAGCACTGGTGTCTCAAACATCTAGGACTGAGGTTTGAGTCCCCACCATGTCTCTGTGTGTGTGGCGTTTGCATGTTCTCCCCATGTCGTTGTGGAGTTTCCTCTGGGTACTCCCGCTTCCCTCCGCAGTCCAAAAATATGTTGAGGTTAATTGAAGACTCCAAATTGACTGGTGTGTGTGCACACCCCTGTGATTGGTTGGTGCCCCATCCTGGGTTACTCCCTGTCTTGTCAAAGGGCTGATTAATATTTCTCATGTCTAACTTGTTTCTTTTAAAGGAATACTTGCTGTCTTACTGTCTGGGTCAGTTCCATTGCATCTCCTGGTCCGGAAACTTGGAGCAGGAAATGATTCACAATAAGGAAGCTCTGGTGTTCACACCAAGAGGAAGTGTGAGCTTCTCCTTAATGCCAGCTGCCACTGTGCAGCAGTTGATTGAATAATTGATTGTTGTCGTATGCAGTGATGTGCAAGAGCAACCAGAGCAAAACGGTTTTCATGTGCTTTTGTCTAAAGGTCTATTGATCAAATTACAGAGCCCAACATCTGAGAAGGAGGGAATGACCATGGTGAGCAGTAGCTACATCATTACTCAAAAGTGGTCTGTGTTATGCTATGGAAGGACAAAACAACAAAGCAGAGGTAGATAGTTCAGGTCCAGAAAGTAAAAATCCAGATCAAGATTTAGTTTCAGCCAACCACTTAAGTACTTTGTGACTATGACTCTTCATACTCAACTGGTTGGTTGAAACTAAATTTTGGTCTGGATTCTTTACTTTCTGGACCTGAAATTTGTACATCTGAGTAATGGGGCAAAAATGTGATGAGACTGTAGCGGATCTTTTTGCCCTAAATGTTACATCTGCCACAGAGTCACCATCATCATTACAGTCAAGTGGTGGTGGAACGTCGCTATAGATTCGCTTCTCACCGGGGACAGGAAAGCTTATTAGGATTAAAGGGAAAATGAGGGGAACAGAATGCAGGCAAGGTAAACCACTACATGCCTCCAGGACTTGTAATGAAATTTCTGGACTTGTGAGAGGAAACCAGAGTAGCTGAGGGAAGCCAGCAAGACTTTGGGAGAAGCTGCAAACTTCACATGCACAGAGCAGAGGGCAGGATTCAAACCCACAGCCCTGCAGGTGTGAGATAACAGTGCTGCACACTGAAACCAGCCACATCCAGACTTGCATCTCACTGAGAATTTGTATGAAAGCCTAAAAACCATGGAATGACCTGAAGACTGCTGTCCATAGGCATCACCCAACACGACATCCAGTAGCTTTGGGTATATTTGCCAAGGACAGTGGCAGAAGTTTCAGTAAATATTTTATTTGAGACTTACCCAAAAAAACTTACTTTTCAACTAATTTTGTGTACAGGGCTGTGAATTATGTATACTTATGCAATCAACATACTGCAGTTTTTCTATTAAGCTGTCAACGAAAAAATAATCTTACCCCTAGAACTGTTGAGTTTGCGCAACCGGCTTTTGGGATAAAACCATACATTTTGAAGTGTACCTACTTTATTTTGTTATTTCATGATATAAAAGACCAGAAAACCAGGATACAAAATAAAACATTTAAATCCTCAGCAGTACTGAGAACACATTTCTGTTGGACATATTGCTGTACTGGCACTAAAAATAATGTTTAAATGTGAAGCGTGAAGATGAACATTCATATTTCCATAGATTTTGGTCTGAAAGTGAAGTAAAAAACTTCAGGATAAGAAGAGCATCTGCATTACAGACGTAGCTGGTCTTTAATTATTCATAGGTATGTTTCGGAAGGTGGACACTAGATAAAATTTCCTAGTGATTTCACTCTCACTAGGAACAGGAATGCATTTAATGTTGTGAGTGGCTCAGCCTCTTTTTTGTGGGTGGGCTATCTAAACCCCCTTTACTAGATTTCCCACCTCTGAATAATATTCCCTGATCCAAATGAATGCCAATCTAAAGAGAAGTGTCACTAATTGTTTTTATTGGTTGCCGCAGACACTTTTTATTCCTAGTGTGATAACTCAAAAAGTATTTGACAGAAATTTTTCAAACTTTGCAGAGGCATTGTGGGGGTGAAGAAATGGAAATACTTAAAATTTGAGACAGATTACCCCAAAACTGAAGCAGCACTGCATAGTGTTACAAAGAGAAATATAGTTTCGAACATTTGATCTTGTTTGTGCAATAGCTCAAAAAATATTTAATTTTTTTCAATCTGAGTAACTGAGAAATTGCCCCAAAACTGAAGCAATGACACATAGTGATTGCAAACAGAAGGGCAGCCTCAGACACCTGATCTTTTCAATGTGAGAATTCAAAAAGTATTTGTCAAGCCTTTCCAAAGTTTGTAGTACTGGTGAAGAACTTGAACAGATCGAATGTTGAGACAAACTGCATCAAAACTGACGCAGCGCCACATAGTGATAGCAAAAAAACGGGTAGCCTTAAACAGACCTTTTACCATGTTAACAACTAAAGTGATTTACTGATCTCTTTCAAACTTAGCAGACACACTGTATGGGTAAAGATCTGGACCTGATCAAATTTTGAGACAAATCACATGAAAATTGAAGCAACACCATTTAGTGGCAGCAAAGGGAGGGGTGACTCAGAAGAGAATTGACCTTGTGAACATGGTACTGTAACTGGAAATGTATTTGATGGTCTTATGGTCTTGGATTTGATCTTATTACTACTTCACAAGAAACATTATATAGATGAGATCTCCACCTGATTTCATTTTCAAAAAAGTCCCCCCAAAAATGACCCAGCTGCGCTAAGCAAAATTTATTGCCCCCAACTCCAACCTTTGTTCTGCAAATGCTATCAGTAGCATTACATTAGCTGGTTGGCAAAATTTATGGCCCCACCCTGGTAAATCTTATTTGTAGAAATCTGTTAGCTGTTCGGAAAATTTATTGCGGAAGGTTTGGTGGCACTGCCCCAACATTGAAAGTTAGGCTTTCAATAACGGTGAGAGTGTGTAGAGATGGAGACAGTGTGTAGGGTAGGCTTGGGTGGTATTATGGTAATATTTTCAGTATATTTTATATTCTATTGATGGTGAATTTTATTATGGGGACCCCAATGCCAAGATGTTGGAATGGCACTGCCTTTTGAAAATGTCAACATACCATATACCCTGGTATAATGTATGGACAATATGTGTGGTGAGTACATTAGTTGTTCTGACAGCATCTAGATAATAGGTGGTGTGGTTGTATGCATGAGGACTCCTTGATTGGAAGGTTACTGGTTCAGATCCCACGGTTGGAGAAGTGATTTCACCATCAGGTTCTTAACCCCGATGGTACTACATAACCATTCCAGGGAAAGCCCAGCTGAGTTATGTGGTTGGGCCTCACTGCTTGGAGCAGAACCTGGACCCTTTGCTGGGGACTGCAGATGGTCTGGGGTGACCTGGGCAGTCCCTCGGAAGGGGCTGGGAACTGAATTGTCTAGGGCATCTCTCTCAGCTTATTGCCATGGTGGCCCTCAATGAAAATGGATGTATTTGCTATGTGATATGGTATTTCCTACATTAAAGCTGATTGGTTGGGTCAGATGTATATTAAAGACGAGCAGAGTGTGCATCAGCTTCTGCAGGTGGCCGTTTTAGAGAACTTCATGCTCCATAAATATATATCAGCATTAGGATAGTAAAAGAAGAGGCAGTCGTCTGGTCACGGACTGTCCGCGGTGCTGTTCCATTCTTTGCAAATGGTTGCTTTTTCAATTTGGAGCCCATATTTGTTTTATTACTCCGTTCGCGTGGCAGCATAAAGGAGCAGGCTGAGGTGGCTTCCTGTCATTATGGGGCTAATTACGTGGGCCCCCTCTTGATGCTATGAATTGATTTAGATGTCCCTCATGCTCCCGGTGTGGCGGCTTGTCAGACAGGACGACGCGCAGATTCATATGAATGGACCGTAGAATAATCCTGGAAAGTGTTGCCCCTCCTCTCTGGGCTGGAGGTATGGGGAATGTGCTCCAAAGGCTCTTTCTGCGCTTATGCTATGGAAACTGTGAGGATGTAATGTAAGTGACGGCGTAAGTACAGATTAAGCTTAGAAGTAAACATCTATCCAGGGGGTTTTCTAAGACCACTTCCTCCAGTGTGGTGTAGCAGTGAGGGTAGAGCCCATCCCAGGAAGCACAGGGACACCTTGGACGGGATGCCAGCCCATTGCAGCTAGGCTTACCATATTTCGTGAGACAGAAAAGAGGATGCTGGGTCACTCACGTCATTCGTTGACATCACAGATTGATGTCGCTCATGAGCAGTGTGACACGTAGGGACGTGCATACCGTTTAATAAAGTAAACGTGTGCACATGCCGTGCAAACACTGTAATCATACTGAGTGGCTGCGTAACATATTGAAAATTGGTGCCTTTTCCTTCCCTTGGTACTCCACTGTAACTTGCAACACTGGGTCATACGGGTCGCAATGCTAAACCTGGACAAGGTGTGATTGACTGGTGCGTGAGCGATTGGTGTGTGAGTGACTGGTGCATGACTGACTGGTGCGTGACGGACTGGTGTGTGAGTGAATGGTGTGTGAGTGACTGGTGCGTGATTGACTGGTGTGTGAGTGAATGATGTGTGAGTGAATGGTGTGTGAGTGAATGGTGTGTGAGTGACTGGTGCGTGATTGACTGGTGTGTGAGTGAATGATGTGTGAGTGAATGGTGTGTGAGTGTGCCCTGTGATGGGTTAGTGCCCCATCCTGGGTTGTTCCCTGCCTTGTGCCCACAGCCTGCAGGATAGGCTTTGGACCCCCCACAACCCTAAATAGGACAAAAAGTTACAGAAAATGGATGGATGGATTTGCAGTGAAAAAAATGAACTTTTCTCCCTGATTCTGTTCCAGTTTTAATGACAGCGACTGGAAGGGCAGCATGGTTGTTCACCCCATGAATAAACTCTTAAGCACCTTAGTTTTGAAGTTAATCTCTTATGACCCCAAATTCTTTCCCCCCAAAACTTCACATCCACTGACAATATTATCCTTCACCAGCAAGATAGAATCAGAGAATTATCTTTGTAGTACTGACCACAAATGAATGCTCTGGACTGCTCGTATAGCATAAATAGAAGTTAAACAGGTAACTGAGCACGTATAACAATGTATGGAAAGAAGAAGACTAATCTGAGGAAACCTTATGTCTCATGTACATCCCCAGTTAGCAGCACCATCAGTCAGACTGTGGGGTGAATTAGCCAAATAGATTGTGAACTACAGCAAAGCTGGCAGCTCTTATCACTGTAAACACTGAACGTATGTGGTTAGCCGGCTGCTAGCTTACATTCACAGTTTGTGTTTGATGCACAACTACCCATAAAAAACACCTCTACTTAGGAATATGAAATTCACAGCTGCCCAGGGGCTCTGTCAGCGAGTAAATTGAAAGCCCATATACACTTTAATTGCCTCAGAGAGCCTCATGTCTCTGATTCAAACATGATGAGTTTCTCTGCATCTCAATGCCGCCTCCGAGTTTCGTATTACTGGTGCCGTCCGGGACACTTGCACATAAAAAAAATATTGCCGGCTGAAGGGAGATGCAGAGGTGCAGCGAAACAGCCTCATATTCTTGTGATACTAGAGAAATATCCCTTATTCTAGTGTCAGCACAAATTTGCGTGTGTATGCTTTATAAAAATGCACAATGGAGTCATTTCCCCTCTCCAAACCTTAGAGCTTCAGTCTACTTTCTTAGAACAACTTTTTCCCCTTTTAGTTTTCAGTTTGCCATTTTATTCCTCACTTCTTGTTTTCTTTTAACAATTACATCCTGTAGATGCTGTTATATGCTGTAAAAATGGGGGAGAGAAAACTACATATGAAAGGTAAATCCGTAGCTGGGTGAAGCTTGGTTTGTCTTCCCGGGAGGCCAATTTCACTGAGCACTATTGATGGGGACGTGGAAGCACGAGGAGAGCAGGGATTTGAGAGGGAGTTTGGTGCTTCTTTCCATCTGAATAGGCTCTGCCCAGGGAGAGAGCCACTCTGAGAGCCTTACGGGCCGTGAGGTACCATTGTGCATACGGGACAGCCTATGGTTAGCCCTGTCATTAAGGGCACTCTGCTGCTCCAAATAACCTTTTAATCATACGGAGCAGGGCAGTCTGCAAATGCCAAAAAAACAGAAATGGAAGCAGTAATTGATTTGCCCGGCACTCTCGTGGGTCGGGAGCACAGCCTTGCCTGTATGGATGAGTGCAGCTTGAATGAGTACTTTTTTTATGTGCCGAACTTGGGTGTCAATGTATAAGCTCGGTTACGGCTACGCAAGAGTCTTAAGGAGTCAAAGAAAATGTTTAGGGCTATTTATCTGGGTAGTGAATGTGTATCGGGGGGTATGGCGGCGCAATGGTTAGAGGTGCCTCACGCCTCTAGTACTCGGCATTGAGTTTCAGCCACGGCTCCATGTGCGTGGAGTTTGCATGATCTCTGCTTGCTGTTGTGGGTTTCCTCTGGGTGTTCTGGTTCCCCCCGCAGCCAAAAAAACACGCCAAGGTTAACTGGCCTTCCCAATTGCCCATAGGTGTTTGAGTGTACCCAGCAATGGGTTGTCACCCCATCCTGGGTTTTTCCCTGCCTTACACCCAAATCTCTCCTCAAGATCATCCCAGTCATTTGATATATACAGTGGTACCTCAGTTCTCGACCTCATTGGAACTCGAATTTCTTAAAAGTCGAACCAACCAGTTTGGAAAAAAATTACCTAGAGCTCAATCTGAATCTAACTTGTACTCGCGGGGAAATGAGTCACACGGCACGTCTCTCAGCAGAAACAAAGGGTGAAGCTTCAGTCTCAGCCTCGCATTAGCTGTGATATCATCGTGCATGTTTACACTAGCTGAATACATACACTCACCTAAAGGATTATTAGGAACACCTGTTCAATTTCTCACGGGCGTGGCACAGGGAAGGAGCGGATGATCGGGGCAGGACACATTGTTTTTTTTTAACTTTACACATTGTTTGGATACATTTATTTTCTTACTTTACAAATTACTGTTTTGATAAATGTACTTAGATGTGTTTAGTACAGTATATGCTTTTCTTGTTTTATCCGGTTCATTTTGTGTTTAAATGCTAAAAAAAGGCATATTTAGGTGTAATTTTTTGGGGCCGGGAACCAATTAATTGGTTTTCCATTAATTCTTATGGGGAAAATTCGATCAGAACTCGAACTTTTTAGGATTCGATCTGGAGTTCTGAATGGATTAAGTTCGAGTTTCAAGGTACCACTGCACATTAAATTTCACTACCAGCTCAATTAATTATTTCAGTTGGTTAAATAACATGATGATGCATTGATTAGTAAAACATGGTATGGCTAAGCTGACACAGTTTGATAGACATAATTGTCACGGACCGGGCTGGAGGAGCTCGTTGATATCACCCGGTTCAGGTATGCACTTTGAATATTGTTAACCACGCCCCCTGAGGAATTCCCTTCAGCAATTCCCACCCATTTGGGGAAGCCCTGTTCTGCCTTACACCTTAACTCACTGGTGATTCTCATTTGGGGCTGCACCCATTCCCAGCTGCAGTCAGGATTCCCCGATTCTGCTATCTTAGTGCGTTTGGCACAGCTGCCAAATATGACAGCTTCTCCTTTTCCGGGGAGTTTGAGCATTTCCCTGTTGGTTCTGATTCTGCCTGCCTGGTTTTCTCTTTCCATTTTTGCCGCTAGGCTCTGTGTTTTGCCTTGCCCTCTGATCGACTGTCGCACATCGCCTGCCCTCACCTGCTCACTGACCTACGCCTTGCCTTCCGTTTGGACTTTTCTTTGCTCTCTCTGGCTCTGACTCGGACTGTTTGACTTCAGTTTTTGCCTGTGTTAATTAATCTATGTACCTGGGCCTGATCCACAGCATTCTCCTTACTGTGTATTGGAGATGAAGATCACTTAAACATCATTTTGATGTCTGACTGTTTGTTTGTGACTTTTGCAAAGCATTGTATATAAAAAACAAACATAGATACGCCCTTGCAGGTGACCCAAGAAAAGGAGGAACAGGGACCATGAGGCAAATACCCAAAACTAAATTAAAATAATAGAATATAAACAGTACTGTGTACATGCAGTGACAAAGGTCCTTTATGTTACTGACATATAAGTTAAAGGTTGGAACTTTCTCACAAAAACAGCATAAAAGAACAGGGTGGACAAGCGGAAAAGTACAGTATATAGAATAGGAGCATGTCACATAGGAGAAGCATTCATTTTGCTGAGATGCGTTTTGATAGAGCAAAGCTCTTAACTCAGAAGAACCAGCAAGTGGGCAGGTCTGGCAAAGGCTGACAAAGTGGCCTGTCATGCTGTGACCTGTCAGAAAAATGCCCCTGAGTCGACAGATGACAAAGAGAAGGAACAAGTGACAGCAGGTTGCCCTGGTTACGGGGATGGCGGGCTGCGGACGGCCCCACGACCGCTGAATGTGGCAAATGGCAGATATAAAAAATGAGTTTTAAAGTCTCTCTCCAATTCCATGGACATGGCAACGGTGGCTCTTTGTAGAGGGTTGAATGGTGCTCTTAATGCAGCGGGTATGGAGAAGTCACAGCATGTCCCTGTGACACACCATGGCAGAAGTGTTTTCTGGAAAACAGTAATTACCATTGAGGAAACCACACGGTATCCAGCTCCTTTTGTTTACATACAATCAGGCCCAAATTCCACCCACCAAACATGGCAATTAGCCTCGTTTGCTGAGACGTACCACAGAAGGCTGCCGATTACAAAATCTTCAGAATGTGAAGCTAGTTGCTATAGGGTGGGAAAATGACTGGCTTGCCCATGGGAGGTGGGTGGCACTTTTTCTGTGGATTTGGACCACATCTGTAAAGCATTGAGCTTATCAGAGTGTTTCTTAACTCAGTCCCGTACCAGGTATGCAGTGTTCTCGATTGTTTGATTTAGATGTACTGGGAGCTGGAAGGGAGCAAAAATGTGGACTGGGGGGTCCCCGAGGACTGGGTTGGGAAGCACTGCTTTATCATAAGCTTTTTAGGCCTCTGATCGTACCTTTGAGGTGACCAGTAGGTCCCTCGGGTGGGTGAAAAAAAAGACGAGAGTCATTTCAGGGGCTGATGGATAATCATGGCTGTGCCCCCGGTGGGGTGCGGGGGCCATGCTGTGGGCTTCCCGCCGCAAGACTGATTGTCTTGGACGCGGCCGTGGTCTTCAGGGGGGCCTGAGGACTATCTATTTGTCCATCTTGGGTGCCAGGCGGCAGAAGGAGAGGAGGATGAGAAAGGACACTATGAGTCCGTGTGCTGTTCTGCGTCTGTCCTTACAAGCCTGGGCCTCAGTGGTGGGGGGGGGACCAATGCTATAACCTTGCCATCATAGGTCCTCAACTCGTTACCCTTAATCTTGTCCAAACCTTTTTTTCCCCAGTAGGGTCCTCCTTTCATCGATCTACTTTTCATTCTGTTCCTTTAATCAAGGCTTACATGCCTTCAGACCCGCTTGAAAAGATTTGAGTTATTTATCGTCCCGCGTACATAGAATACAATGAAATTCCTACTAGCAAGCTTCCCACAGAGCACAGTACCAAAAAACAAAACAACTCGAGACAGCAGGTACAAAACAGCTCAAGCCCAGCCAAAGTTGAAGGATCTGTGAAAGCTTTTGAGAATGGGGATGACATATTTACTGAAAGCAATAATAAAGCATTCAACCTGCAGCCCACATGAAGAAAAGACCCCCCCGAGCTATCTAACTGGATCAAACCCACGTCTGCGTCTCCGCGCCGGGGAGGGGGCGCTGTCAGCGGCCTTGTCACCCGTAACCGAGCGACGCCGTGCGGCTATGGTCACATTAGCTGTCTTAACGTGGGTGATGAATGACATTTCAGAGGAAGGTCGCTGGTCTGCTCCCTCCCAGCTCACGCTAGACTTCGATGACCATTCCTGGAGGTCACGGTGTTTCAAAGCTCTGACACATATTGAGTTGAAGAGATAATTATTGTCTGGAGGATCCACAAAAACAACCTTTCCTAGCCTATGTCTTTATTTTGCTTTATACCCCGGGCCTGGGGTCTTACCTTGGATTGAGATTGGTCTAAGCCGACAGATGAAAACTTTGAATCTGCCTCAGAAGCTCAGAAACGGCAATGGTTGTGCCATGAGAAGCTTAGGCATCGTTGGTGGAGTTTTCGCAGGAGCCTCGTAATCTTCTTTGCCCGAAGGGTGACCTGCATGCTTTACCCTCTCCGTTCCTTACATAACCAGAGGCAGACACCCAGTATTGATCAAAAGAGGGCACTTGACTGGCTCCCTAATCAGGATATACTGGTATTATTTGCCTTGTGTGAAGTGTGGAAGGGAATAATTCAGCATTTTAAAAAGTAGCAAAGCAAAGGGTGGGGGGGCTGTATGTTTTTAAATCGCTTCAAGGAGAAAAAATATATATCCAGCTTAATGATCAGTGCCCCCCCCCCCCTTGCCCCCCGGGTCCGCTGACATTTGGAAAAATCCAATATTCAGCCTCAGAGAAGGCCGTCTGCATGAGGCCATTCCTCCTGGCAACATGATTTCAATGCGATCCCAAGGCCAATAAACATTTATAACCCGACACACGCTGCTTCCACCCACTCGCTTCGGATGGGCAGCCAATAACATTCTGGCTCACCTGTGGTGCGGAGAGGTTCTGCTTCCCCCCTGGCTTGGGGATGCTCTCAATCACACCGTGCACCCATTAACCCTTCTGCCGTGGAGGAAAGGAGAAAAGACAAAAAAGGAGGGGGCAATCCGCGGTTTGAGTCAATACTTCATCTACCGGCACTACCTGCGTTTCGAACTCGCATAGCAGGCTTTGCGTTCAATGAAATCTGCGAGCCACCTTCTCTCCTGTCTGGTGATGGGGAGGAAAGACGCAGGCGAAACTGTCCACAGGAAGTGTGTCAACATTGGCATCGGGTGGAAGTTTCCAGCATCTTCCACGGCACGCTGCTTCTCGCTCTGCTATGATGCAATGCTAGTACTCTGCCGGTCATTCCGCTGGTAGTATTTATTTTTGTTGGGCAGCTGCTGAATGTGGGCAAGCTTTCTTCCCGCCAGTTTGTCTTCTTTTGTGGTTTATGCTGAATTGTTTAAATGCCGCTGCGACTTGGTGTGAAGAAAAAGCAATTTATCGTCATTGAAAGGGTATTTATTTGGCATTTGATTTTGCTGCTACTACATTAGCTTTGTTACGCACCTTTTTTTACCATGTTATCCCAATGCTGGTTTTCTTTAAAGGGTTATAACAGCTTGGAGATCCTCACCAAGAAAATTCACAGTACAACTTAATGGTTGAGCTGATGATGCAACTCAGTGCGCAAGAGTTAAGCAGCACCCACATTGTCAGTGGCTAGAAGAGGGCGCCTCTCCCAGCTCGTCCGCCGTGAATCGGAAATGTTACAAATGGAAGGGGGCAGCCAGGTCCCTGGAAGGCTGTAAATTGACTTCCCGGAGTTCCACAGGAGAGACTGATTTCAGTAGCCCGTCAAGTGTCTCATTAGTCTGAGAGATCCACCGTCAGAATCCACTGGGGAACCACTGTGCGGTCTCCGCTAATGATAAAAAAGCTCTTTTCTTATCTGTGACGGGGCTAAATTGGAGTTTGAGCAAACGAGAATAGGCCTCACTCACCTGCTCGTAATGTGTAAGGGTTAGATATGATTGAAGGTGCAGCTTTTACACACCTTCCGTCACCTGGTATGCGGAAAAGGCTGCAGCTAACAGGACAAATGTCGCAGGGACAGTGGTACACCGCAGGAAAAACAAGGATCATTTAAGGCATGAAGTCATGCAGCATTTAAAGACGCTACATTACAAACTAATCTAAAATCCACTGGTAGCACATGAACCATTGTCAAAAATGTCACCAAATCTTATTGAAGAAGAAGGTCTACTTAACATGATATTTTCAAAAAGAGCTGTGTGCATTAGGACTGTGTTTGATTATTGCTTAAATATCAGTTTAATGGTAGGAAATGGAAAAAAAAACAGCTACACACAAGACTGAATAGATTGTTCCGGTATCCAGAGCCTGCAGCAGTAAACTGCATAGCGGCTCCTCCTGCGGACAGCGGTTGCTCTTTGGTGAAAGTGTCACAGAGCAGAGAAATGGCTTGCGGAGGTGGGGGACTGAACTATGGGGGTGTAGTGATCTGTCTTCTCCGTCATGAGCGTAGCGGCACATTTGTTAACTTCCAGGCTTCAGGCAAAAAATGACCAGCACAATATCAAAATATGTTTCCTCACCGAACTGCGGGCTAACCAGGCAGTAGCTTGCTATGTAGATTATGCAGTATATGCCATAGGTTCTACAGAATCCTTGTATCTAAGTCAAGTTAAAAAATGCCAAAAAGCACATATATTTCAGCATGAAAATACCATCACATTGTCTTTTCAGGCATTCAATGAGGATTTGAGTTGATACAAAGTAGAGAAAAATAGCCATGCACTGATTCTTCTGCAGCCAACTACACTATATATGGACAAAAGTATTGGGACACATGTCTTAATCATTGAATTCAGGTGTTTCATTTGGACCCATTGCCAGAGATGTATAAAATCAAGCAGCCATGCAGTCAGGTTTATGAACATTTGTAAAAGAATGGGTTGTTCTAAAGAGCTCAGTGAATTCAAGCGTGGGACTGTCATAGGATGCCACCTTTGCAATAAGTCAATTTGTGAAATTTCATTTCTGCTAGATATTCCACAGTCAACTGTAAATGGCATTACTGCAAAGTGGAAGCATTTAGGAACAACAGAAACTCAACCACAAAACGGCAGAACACCTAAATTAGCAGAGCGGGGTTGCCGAGTGCTGAGGCGCATAATGCGTAAAAGTTGACAATGCTCTGTTGACTCAATAACTGCAGAGTTCCAAATATCCTCTGGCATTAACCCCAGCATGAAAACTGTGCACCTGGAGCTTCATGGAATGGGCTTCCTTGGCTGAGAAGCTGCATATAAGCCTCACATCAG
Organism: Hyperopisus bebe; assembly: GCA_026777045.1. NCBI lineage: Eukaryota > Metazoa > Chordata > Actinopteri > Osteoglossiformes > Mormyridae > Hyperopisus > Hyperopisus bebe. Next base: position 3,086,300 of record JAODJW010000026.1, read on the forward strand.
TGTAAAGCACACCGCCACTGGACAGTGGAAACGTGTTCTGTGAAGTGACAAATCATACTTCTCTGTCTGGCAGTGTGATGGACTCTAACTGTAAAGTTTGGTGGCAGTGGGATAATGCAGTGCAGTTGCTGGACTGAGCCCCTTAGTTCCAGTTAAGGGAACTCCTAATGCTTCAGCATACCAAGACATTTTGGAGAATTCTATGCTTCCAAACTCTGTGTAAAGGCCCTTTTCTGTTTCTACATGACTAGGCCCCAGTGCATATAGACATGGTTGGGTGAGATTGTTGTGGAAGAACTTGATTGGCCATCACAGAGCCCTGACCTCAACCCCACTGAACACCTTTGAGATAAACTAGAATGGATATTGTGAGCCAGGCCTTCACGCCCAGCATAAGTACCTGACCTCACAAATGCTCTTCTGGATGAACTGGGCAACAATTCCTACAGACACACTCCAAAATCTTGTGAAAAGCCTTTCCTGAAGAGTGGCAGGTGTTATTGCTACAATAGAGGGACCAACTCCATATTGATGCCTATGGATTTAGAATGGTGTAATGGCCAGGTGTCCCAATACTTTTGTCCATATCATATACTAATATTCATGTGGCCTTCATCTTTTAAAAGCCAACATTTCTGTCCACATCCCCTTATTTGACCTTGTGTGTCATGTGCTGCTTAAGATGACACAGAGCCTTTCTGGTGATCATGTTTAAGTGGGAAGCAGCCCTTGAGCTTTGCTTGATAAAGAGTTTTCTGCAGCTAATTGACAGTCTTCACCATGCAATTTATTATCCATTAATATTGCATTACAAGGGTATTCTCATTTTTAAGCAGTTGATTAACTTTTTTAATCCTAAAGCACCATTTGAAGGATTATTAGCACCAAGCTTTTGTGGTAAAAAAGAAAGAAAAAAATACTTTGCTGCCATATTTTTGATGTAATCTGTCTTTGAAAGAGGAGTGTTGAAGCTCAGGCTATGTTCACACTGCTACGTTTTTGTTTGGAAATTCAGACATTAGTGTCCATTTTCAACCCCGGCATTTTCAGCCAAAAACAGAGACTTTTAACATGGTCCCACACCTGTACATTTCTGAAAACTCGGTTTAAGCTTTGAAGCGTGGATGAGTGAAAAAGGAGACTTTTGAAAATACAGACTCTAAAAGCACTACGAGGTTCCTACTCATCATGTGGCCCTACCCTGCTTTGATCCAGCTGGTTACACCTTCTCATTGTCTGATTGGTTACCTGGTCACCCCACAAGACAGTGAACAATATTCCAATATGGCGGACATGGGGCAGCTGCTTTCAATGGCGCTTTCCCTGCTACTGACCTGTGTGCAGCTAAATAGCATGATACACTGTGACCGCTGCACATATATGCACAAAAAAATGAATTTACTAGCCACTGTGTCAATGTGCACAACCCCAATGTAATCTAATAGCTACTGTATGCCATATACATTTTCAGTCATTTCAGTGTGTGTGGAAATACTTTCGTAAATGATGCAAAGATGTCAGTTTGGATGGAAATAGGTTTTGTTTGAAAACGCAGTTTTTAAAACAAAACGCAGTAATATGGACATAAGCTGAAAGTGACTCTCCAGCCCTCCAGTCCGCCCCAGGTTTCATTACGCACAGCTGTATACGTTGCTCAGTGATGAATAGACGTCTACCCAGGACTGTCCCAAAGAGATCTGTGCCCTAGGTTGAGCTTTTATGTCTTTGAGGTTTTTTTGCCCCATAACTAAATGTAACATTATAATGCAGTTCGGGAAGCATGCATTTTCTCTATGTGTTACATTTAAGATACTAGCTTTTTCTGGAACACTATGATGGATTTTTCTTCCTGGGGGGTGGGGTTGCGTCAGTTTGGTGTCCATGAGAGAAATGGAAGAGAACAGATGCAGACATGTCACCACGTCACACGTTTTTGGTAGGATTTAATGGCGTGTCTGGTGTGTATTGGTCCTTAATCCATCCTACGACAGACATTCCGGTACCGGTTAATCCGCATTACTCCCCGAGTCCCACGGCAGCAGAAGGTGGGCTTAAATCGCACACCTGCTGCAGCGCGGAGCTGGCCAAGGAACCGGCTTAGAAACGCCCATTATAATTTCATTGCGAGTCGTGTCTTACCTCGCCCTGCTTCCTGGCGCCCGCTACCCGCCGCCCTCGTTCCCGTGCTGTGGGGATTCCGGACGTCAGAAGCGGCTTGCATGCAGCTCCGATCGGAATCCTGGGAGATACCACGCTATCTGCTTTGACATTAGCGTCGTTATGTGCCGTGTTCCATTAATCTGGAAATTTCAGCGCCTCTGGATAGTTCCCCAAACCCGAACTGTTTTTTAGCCATCCCACACTACCCTGGACTAGATATTTTTCTTAAGACTCTTAGTCCACCTGTCCACAGCTTATGGCGCTCACTGGTCCACAAAGTCCTGAAAGTGACTCACAGTACTCTCTCTTCGCTAATCCCCTGTTCCTGCCTCTTTGAATAGCTCTGCTGGGCTGAACCACAGCAGGATGGGGCATTTGGACTCAGCGGACGACACCAGGCCCAGGTGTCTACCCCGTGATTTGGCATAATCGGGCTTGAGTGTTACTGTGACACATACCCCATGGCTGCTTCCTGTTCAGCATGCCATAATGCTCACACCTGGCCCACAGACCTGGAGATGACGACCAAAGGGTTTTTTTTACCCTTTGATCCTGTGGAACATATGACCCAGAAGCACGGCTGGTGGCAAGCGTTCGAAGGTCTCTGACGAGGCTCCGAAGAGACCCTGGATGAGTCTTCAGCTATGATGTGCTTCCTCTGCATACATAAACACTCATTTCAGGGACAGGCTCTAGGCAAATCCTATTTTTGTGTAGAGAAGGCAGCTGTATGAAAGCAATTTTCCTCTGAGGCAATTCCATCCACCTGTTTATTCCCTACTGTCCTGTCTGTATTCTGACCACAGACTCAAACAAGCATCTCATTTGACGCTGCCTTGCCCCGCTTTCAGATTACAGTGTCGTTGATGGGACACCGGTTATTTCTCTGGTCTGGACAGGAAACCCAATTGGGGATGAGGATGCTGTGTTGTTCATCACAACCACGGAAAACTAGGATCGGAGGTGGACATAGACGCTAATCCAACCAATAAACCTTCTTCAAGGCCATTAATGTCTAATCAGACTGGACCAGCTTCGTCACACTCGCACAAAAACCTCTTGATACAGTTTTCTCATTAAAGGCTTCTACATACGGGGGAACACATCATGCAAACTCCACACCACTGTGCCGCCCACTGTTCTTCAAGATGTACAAAATAAGTCAGAATGTACAGAGGGCCTCAAAATAGCCTCCTGATGTGAAGTTCTTGGGATGAGATAACAGAAACTGACAAAATGAATGTGGGAACCTGAGACTGAGGCACTGGCTTTCCAGTACTGACAGTTGTTCTCTAATCCCAAGCTATGAGGCAAGGTTAAGCTAAGATTTGACCAAGTGGTTGGGAGCTGGAAAAAGACCATGTAAGAATTCATTAACTTCTGTTTTGTTGATTGGTGTTAAATTCCCAACGCAACCTTTAAGAAGTGCAGTTGCCTTGGTGTAGTCCTGAAGACACACAGGAATGGACACTGACCTTCAGAATTATTTTTATTTCTCAGAAGTGGAAATGGGAGGAAATTATAAAAAAGGGAAATCACGATAGTGTAACATTGATGACAAGGACACGCTCTAGTGCAAGATTTGGCTGCCAACCCTCACACTCTAAGCTGCCAGGACTCATCCTCGCCGGAGACCAAATGCTGTTCAAAACAGGGGTTAGGGCACAAGAGCTGCTGTTTCAGATGCCCCGCAACTCAATGCCTGTTCCCTCCCCTCTATCGGAGCCCCTGGAGATAGTGTGGAGAGCTGCTGAGATCCTTGTTTAACTCTCTGAAATTGCCTGCTGCCTGTGTGTGGTCTCATGCTGCCTAGGGTTGGCATGTAGGACGACGCCGTTGATGCTACAAGTGACTGAGAATGAGTACTGAGCAATAGATAACCTTTGATTTACTCGCAAACCCATGAACCATGGAAGTCATTGAGGTAAAGGACAAGAAACAGGCTAAAACAAAATAGAAACAAAAGGATCTAGTCCCTATGGCCTGCAGTAGCTAATAGAATAGCTTAATCATGTATAATTGAATGTCAGCTGGAGAAAATGATTCTCTCGATTTGTGGAACACGCTTTCCCGTCGCACACATCCCTGATGGTTTATGTTATTAACTCCACCAGACCTTTCGCTGCCTGTTAACCTGTTGAGCACAAAGTGTTAAACGAAACTCGACTGACATAAGAAAACGAAAAGGTACAACGAGGCGACGTGTTCCAATCAGCCGCAACTGGACACTATAAATCTTCCAGTTCTTAATAAAATCGCTTTGACCCCCAAGACGATTGGACAAGAATTAAGATCTCGAGTGGGTAGAAAGCAGACCTTCTGATGGAGAACGACCCACAGGTCATTTGTCGGTGTTTTGTGGATCAAGATTATTACAGAGTGCCAAACCGTTGGGGGCTACTGTGATTTTAAATCCCACTTGAGCTACTAATTGATCTTATCCTCTTCATCTCAATCCCCTGTATGGCAGAGCTGAAGTGATAACTGCTATCTCCTCATCTCTCTTCACAGTGCTGCCCCCCCCCATGCCTTAGACCCTTTGGGGGGCTGATGGGTAACAGTAATACGCAGCTACAAACATTGTTCTGGCTCACACCGAGCTCCACGCTGACTCTGAATGAAGAAAGAAAGCAGCAGGAAGTGTGTGAATGGGACTGACGGCGATGGATGGCGGCGGAGAGCGACACGGGAGAACATGCCTGTTTATTAAAGTACCGCCGCGCCTAATTACAGAATTCTGTCCGAGGGGCGGGCAGAGAGGTTTCCCACGTCTGGTAGCCCTACGACGTCAGACACAATGAACGTCCAAACTGCTTTTCTCTGTCGTTAAAGACTTCCTGCTGAAGCTGCATCCTGTGAAATAAAAAAATAGCCAAATCTAGAGATGGAACAACAGTATGCCTGTGTCGCTGAAGCTGGTTAGCAGTTATGTGAATCTGATTGAATTTCATTTTGAGTCAGATCTTGGGAGTGGGGGGGGGACTCCTAGTAGATTTTATTACAGAATATCTCGTAATGAGCTTCTAATAACACCATGTCCCACAACTGGGAGTCTGAGGATGGCAATGATAAGTGGTGAGACGTGCTGGTGTGCAGCAGGGTGCCGACGAATCAATTAATGATAATCATGAATGAGCATCCTGATCAATGGGCAGATCGAGAGAGTTCTGATGCAAGATTGAAGAGGGGGGTCCATTTCAAGTGGCCTCATTTGCAAACACTCTAGAGAAATAACAACTTGGTTCCCTGGCAGGGGTGCTGATGACAGAGCGCCCAAGCCTGTTAATTATCCACACGCCTGCCATCTTTGCCCCTGTCCTCTTATGGTTTCCATAACTCTTTGGCACATGTAACTCATTTCTCATTTAAAAACCTTTACATGTGCAGTTTGATATTTTATTCCATACCAGGCTCCATTAACGCACACTTTCTCTGCCCAGTTTGGGCACTGCACTCCCCAGTGCACAGTCGCTTTAAAGGGAACTGGCAACATTTCAGCTGTGTCCAGCCGGGATGTTGATGCAGTGTGTTTCCAGCAGATGCCAGCAGATGGCAGTCTAAATCAGCGCTTCCTCGCTGCTCTGACACGCATGGAGACGGATGAGGCCCACTTCTAAATGAAATAGTCTATGGTCCGGCAGCTAGTTTTAAGCACCTAATAAGCCTTTAACTAATGATATGGGTCATTTTGCAGTGAGGAATCAAGCCATGTTCTGTCTCTGTCTTCTCTACTTCTGCTCCAAGTGTTACAAAAGCTCACCACTATTACCTCAGCCTTGAGTTCACATTGTGGACTAATCATATCCCAAAATTCTTTAACAGAGGAATCGCATATCCAGGTGAATCCAAGGTATGTACAAACCGAAGAACTTCCAAACTCAGTGTGGAAAAGAGAATAGTGGGGACCTAGAACCATAGAAGTCACTGTGTTCCATATACCGTAAGATGGGTGATGCATATGGTCATGATTATAAGCACATAGCATAGAAAATGTTTGTAGAAAGAGACCTTCACGGCAAGGTGATGCGGAGTCGTCCATGTGGCATTACACAACTAGTCAGAACTATTGTCCTTTTCAGAGAAACGGGCCCCTAGTGGAGAGCAGCTGTAAGTGCGCAGAAGACGAGCCCTTACCAACGTATCGATTGTGTCGCCGGCAGCGGGTAGTGACCTGTATCAAGGTGCTAAACTAGTGACTGAAAGGAAGCAGCATGAAGAAAGGTGCTGAAGCTGTACCCCCCGAGGGAGGTTATTAACCTAAACAGCTCCGGTGAAATATCCAGCTGTACATGACACACAAGCAGCCAGCTGACTGACGCTAATCCTGAACATTTTGCTGTGTAACATTCCTCCTCCTGTGGACCCGCTATTGTGACACGCTGAGCAATATGCTGCTCATTACAGCCCAGCTGCTGTGGTTCGATTGGCACTGAGGTCTGCAGCACCGGATCGCTCACACTGGCCCAGGCTGGGCCCTTTCATGTGTCGGACTGTCATCTAGATCTGATAATCAGGGGTTACTATGGATCTCCCCTGGGGCGTAGCTAGAAACTCTAGACCCCCCTCTCATTGACTGGAGGAGAGTTGGCCTTGATAACTTTTACCTTCCAGGTTGAGGATTGAGGGAGGAAAAGAAAATTTTGCTTTCTCGGGGGGAGGGTCCTATTTGGTAGATTTTGCCAGAATTTATATTTTGGGCCCCCCGGAATCTGCTAGGGTATCCATGCCCCTCTGACACCCCTAGAGCTCCCTTAATGAGCTGAGAACATACTGGACAGGTTCTCCCCTTTCTTTTGGCAGGATTATCTGCCACATGCCCTTGAAATGGCAATTACAGTGACCTCACTGATGAGGCATCCACAAAAAACTGCGTTCTCGCTAATGGGCCGAATTATTTTACTTCCTCAAGTTATAAAACTTACGGGCTAAATTAAACTGGCAGTGCAACTTGGCCGTGCTAATTAAGGCTCGTTAAAGAGGGGTTAACAGCTGTTAAAGGCTAACGCTGCCACATGGGTGTAGCGGTGCGACGCGGGGCCAGTCGTGACCAGGAGAGGGAGCCGCCGCCACTTTGGCAGCGCAGCATATGGTGTGAGCGCTAAACTTACCTTGTTACACTAAATGTTTCCATGGCAACACTTGCATACATAAGTGCAAAAGCCATTTTTTGCATAAAGCACCCAGTCTTATTCAGTAGTGGTATTTTAAGCCAGATGATTTGGCATGTCTTAGGCAGGGATACTACACACCTGACCAACATTGAGAGCTTTAATATATGCTAACGTACAAGCTGACAGCAAGATGGTAAAATCGTGTCCTTTACTATGGCTGGTGCATGAGAACACTTTAAAGGAGGCATCTGCAGGAGAGCTAGGCTTTTTAAACCCTGGTTGCTATCACTTGTTTTTGAATGAGCTTTTCCTGCCACATAATTGAGATGAATATCATAATCACCTAAACCCCCACTCCCTGTTAATTAGTTCAGAAATATCTGTGTTCTCAGCAGTTGACCATCCCATCCCAAGATGTGCCATTAGCGCCTTGATTTCAGGCTGTCTCCCATTGGTTGAAATTTCCGCAAAGGGACTGTAGCTCCTAGCTTGGAGAAGACCTGCTTCACAAAACAGTCCCTCCACTGATGGGCCGCTGATGATTACTGGTGACAGACTATGGCTATTAGGCACATCTGGACATAATGCGTGTTGAAATGCGTTGATAATGACAGAATATCTGCACTAATTACACAACCAAAATTAAATTAGGGTTGAGAAAAGTTTTCCCCGCTGTCTTTCAGGTTGATGGCCAGTGATGAGACTTGAAGAGTTGATTTGCTGTGCAGCTGGTAGTTTGCATGCCGTACAATGACAGGGATGCATTCTCTCATTCTACGTCTTCTTCTTTCGGTGATCTTTGTGTCCCCTGCTGCTCATCTCGCCTCCTCTTTTTCAGTAAACTGGGGGGAAGGGGGCATTCTGACACCTTGATTTAGTTTGCCGCCCATATTGAGCACCGTATGTCCCAGTCTGACATAAAACAAAGGGTGGCAGCCATGCCCGCAGAAAAGCGTCTTTGAAGGCATCTGATAGGGCTGGGCATGTTTCTCGCCGGGCTAAAGAACGCTTCCCCTCCATTCAAACATGGTGACAAGCCTTTTGAGAACCAAGCCTTGGGTTTTTTAACGTCTGCTTGTCTGAATTACCTCTTGACAGATTGGCATTCGGAGACAGACTGGGATACGGTCCGCTATCAAAGCCCACCACGGCAGAGATGCTGAGGGGGAGTTCCCTGACTGCGTCCGTTAATGTGCCTGGAACGGCACGTTACCATGGATACGGCAAGCTATATCTTACTCTCTGCATGCATCTGTCAGGTCCTTCCTCTGACTTTTGCATTCTCGCTCTTCCCTTCTTTTTATTACTGTCCATTCCCATTCCCTCTCCTCCTCTCCCCCTGTCCATTTTCCACCTTGTTTCATTCCGGCGTGCCCCTCCTAGAGCGTCATGTCACAGAAACCGTTATTGCCCAAAGAAAAACAGAAAACCCAAGACAATGACATGCAGGTTTACCCAGACAGATCCAAAATGGTCAGATTCAACAGCCTGTTCTTCCCGAAGCAAAAGGCTTGAGCAGTTCCTCATGCTTATTTTGTTAAATTATTAATTGAAAGAAAAACATGTATATTTGGGAGAGTAGGTATCCTTAAAATGCACTGCAAGAAGCTGAACTTGTTGCTTAAAAAAGTGCCCTCACAAGACACCTGCTATTTTAAATTAATAATCTGTACAGCTCACTCTACACCAACAAACTAAAAGTATCCAGTGAGACACAGGTAATAAGTGCAACAGCTCTTGGTTAGTTCACTGGCAAGTAGAGTAAATAAGAGGTGAAATCAAAATGCAGATCCATCTGTTGAGGGTCATTCGGAGTTTATTCTACAGAGACCATGATTAAATGAAGAGGTAACTGAGTTTTATCCAGGGCTTGGATTCAATGGCGTGCGGGTGACTCTTCTGCTCTTCCGATGTTATTGCAGATGATGGCTTTAAACTGAACAACGTTCCTCCACCCTTGCATGATGCATGACGCATTTCTGGTTGTGCTGAATCTGCCAGGCCTGAAAATGGGAGAATATTGAAGTCTTTTGACCCATCCATCCAAAATTATAAAAAGGTTCAGTCAAAAAGAAATTCATCTGTTCTTCGCAATATAAATTACTTATGATATTTTGGCACTAAAATAGATTAATTTTTTGTTGACTTGGATTGCTTGGATTTTGGGAACGTGGTTCCTCTATTCACTGATCTGTTCAGGTCGTTAGATGTTTACCACATAAGCTACAGCTCAGATGTCTTGATTAAAACTAGATTAGATCAGGCTTCTCCATAACAAACACTGTGATCAGTGTATCTCTCTTTGCAGCCAGAAGACCCACTGCCTGATATTATGAGAGTAAAATTACAAGACATGAAGATATAAGAATCAAATATAGCCCGATCAATAGTAATCTTAATCTCCAATAATCTATTCACGGTCATTCGAGTTTTATACTACTGTTGCGTATCAGAAAAGTTGTCATATACTTCTGGGATATTTGCCCCAGCATGCTTTGTGGTGTGCATAATGCTAGACAATGTTTAGTTTATTTGTTCATTGTGCTATTTATTAGATTTACTTCTCCTCTATCTTTTTCTGATGGTTTGTAGCGTACTTGTTGGTCCGTGTCTGGTTCTGTTATTGTTGCGCTGTATTTGTGTCAACCACTGCAACTGCGATGATGTCACACAAAGAACACTAGCATGCTGCTACCATGCAATCTTGATCTGGAGTCCTGGTTTGCTGCAATATTTAATAAGAGAAAATTACATCATTGTTTTTAAAAGCTGAAGTGAAATGTCAGTTATTGTAGATTTGGTGCAGTGTCACATTATTTTATGTTTTTATTGTGTTTTTACTTTTTGTTACCTATTTTTTTTTTTACCTTTCTCTTCATCTTTTACAGAGATTATAGTTATATATGTTGTCCTTTAATAGAGCAGCATGTCTGAAAGTAAGGGAGAGTAAATTCTGGGAGAATACCATGGCCCAATGGTAAAAGATCCATGCCTATATATCTTATATAAAAACTTATGTTGTATGTAGACTACATATTTGCCGGGTTATTGCATGTTTTGATTTTCTATCATGTTCTTATAAAGACTTGCAGCTCCGCCTTGTTTTGTTGAGACTTTGATTCACCTGTTTTTTTTTTTTTTTGTGAAGTTCCTTTCTGCATGCGTGAAATGAACACAAGAGACCGTGTCGCACGTAGGCGTATCGAGGCCGCCAAGACAGCACTAAAAGCTGTGAAATGAACGGGACCGCGCTGGTCGCTGCTGGCGCCGTCGATGCCGAGACACAAACACCTCCTTTTCCTTGTGAAGGCGGGCGCCCCCGTTCCTTCCAGCCTGCATATGGACGAACAGATTCACATCCCTGCGACTCCTCTATTGTTATCGAACGAGGCCTGCATCTGTGTGTTCGGTCCCAGTAATGAATGGGAAAAAACAGGACTAGGAGCCAAAACTTTGTACCAAAACACCATGACCTCCTCTCCTCCCCCTGCCATTAACAGGATAATAGAATGTTGCTAATGAGATGGGCATTTGGACGCCTGGATGTTGACATTCATCATATTGTCACATGAGACATCAGTGTTAGAGCACTATGTTTCTGCATGCTGAGTCTTAATGGTAACGATGGTGATGTTGTTTACAAAGCTGGTTTTGTGTGACCCCAGTTATCTGCTTCCAGATTTTCCCCCTGGGATCTGATCTTCTTTTCTTCATCCATTCCATCGTTTGCATAAGGAAAGCTGCAAACTCCTATATTTACTGTAGGTGTCCCAGGTCTGGAGGACCACTTACTGGGAAGACAGTTGGATGCTAGTTTTACCTCCAGTTTTAATGAGGCTCGATTGTGATCCAAACACATTAACACTTGTAACTTTATGAGTGGCGTCAAGCTGCTTCAGAGCTAGTGTACCTATAACTGCAAAAGAGCAAGGAAAAAGGTGTGTTTAATAGTTTATTTCTGGATGAATCACTGCTAATTGTTTCAATGGATCAATGATATTTTAATTATTACTAGCCATTGGAGCATTGTAGTTCAATAGTAATTTATTCTGTTTTCATTTCATTGTCACATATGAAGAGTGAAAAGACCGAAAAAATGGCATCTCACTTCATTCACACAACAGCATCTTCTATGGGCCTGTTTTCAAAGGGACTTCTAAGATACAACCATTGATAGGTAAGTTAATTTGGGGAGGATTGATTAATGTCCTGTGTTCTACAAGGGGTAATCATCAACATGCATTTCACATCTATTAATCCCAGCTTTAATGCAGTTTTCAGCATTGGATTCCAAAGCAGGGATCTGTGTTCTGCTTTTCTCTGCATAAGTATGTTGGATTTTTCAGGTTCCTCCCAGAAAACTATGCTTATTTCTCATGTTTGTAATACCAACTACAATAAAATTGGGTGAAAATGAATTACACAATTAGACATTAAATTGACATAAAAATAAATTGATAAAACACTTCCCTCACTGCCCAATCTGGCAGGGCGTCAAAACTGCGTCGCAAGCAGCAGTGTGTCACCTTGCATTTGCGAGGTTGTATGTCACATCCTGCATAACGCGTCACGCCACAGCAGGACCCAACAGGTGGTGCGAGGAATTGGTTTTGAAGTGACATTGCTGCACTGTCATGTGACACTGACAGGCATAGGTGAATCTCAGAGGAAAGAGGCAAGAATATTTTGGATGTAAATGTTTGCCTGTATCAAAGTTTGACGGTATGTTACAAGCAGATAAAATGTACTGTTACTATGTCTCGATATGACGTGCAGCTATAAGCTAGAAGTATTGATATTTCTTAATCACTTAGTGTGGTCCGTGGAAGATTCCAGATTCCCAACTCTTGTTTACCTTCTCCTTTTACCAAAAGAAAATTCTATGAAGGAGGAAATTTGAGAGCAAGATGTGACCGAATAAAAATCAGCATGAACTGTACATTTAAATACATTTAAATATAGTATCTGCTGTGAATCAGAGTTGTACGCATGCTCAATTTCAGTATCAAAGCAACCAGGGAAAGTCTGAAATCGCTGTGACATCAAAATACAAGTAATTAATACCCAGACAGTAGCATTTCATTTTGTAGCGTTCACTGGAACAGATGCAAATATGTAATTAAATGAGTTAATAAGAATTTGGATATCTGGGCAAACTGTTTTCTTTTAAGTGATAATTGGTAAACCGCACGACAAAGGAAACCTGATTCCAGCAGCTGCAGGATGCCGCTAGAGCGGATCTGCGGTTAAATCCATGCAGCTTTAATGCTTTTTGTTTGTGCTAAAATGAGACGAGTCTGGGAACCGTGTTTCGGTAAGTGCCGGGTGATGAGAGTGCTGCTTGCTGAGTAAAGCTTTTCAGACACTCTGCTGGCCTGCGGCGTGTGGACTTCCCACGGGCCGAGCGCATCTTGGTAACCGTCCGGCTTATTGAACTCGCACGCTGTGGCGGCCTTGCGAGGCTCAGGAGCTGACGGGCTGCCAGGCTGATCAAGTCAGACCTTGTGCAGATGTCAGACGACTTCCACCGGGCCCATGAGGAAGTACTGCACGATGCTTTGCTGGAGTGCAGACTGAACGGCCCGAGCTCAACCGGAAAGCCAGGCTGTGTGTTCGCAAGGGAGCAGGATTTGGCTTCTCTATGTGTATCCCTCCATGGACACGAGGCAAAAAGTAGGCGTAGAACGTATTTCATTTACTCCTAGTCCTGCAGAACTACAAGCTTTCGCACTATGAGGCTCTGCAGGAAGATACCATATATCATCATTTGTTTCCCCTGAAATAATTCAGGAGTGTGGAAAAAGAGAGGTTGGTTCAAGGTAAGATGGATGTGCGCCTTATAACTACTTTTGCACGTCTACATCTAGCTGTGATATTCTCTAAGCCTGGAGGGCTGCCTCTGTGGGTTGCACTGTTGCCTGACACCTACGGGTTGTTGATTTGAACACCACCTCTGGTTGTTGTTGCTTGCATGTTGTCTTCATGGCATGTCTGCTTCCGTCCAAAGACTTGCAGGTAGGTGAGCTGGCATCCCCTGGGATTCACTCTAAGCTGCCTTGGATAGACTCCAGGCCCCTTGATCCAGTACTGGATGAGAGATTAGATAGCCAGTACATTACAATTAGGTAAATATCATTTGATGATATAATTCTGTAAATTTTGTGGTATTTTCATTTGTTACTCTGTCGTTCATTATCTCTGCCTCTGTATCCAAAGCAAAAGCAGGTTAACATAGTTTTTTAGCATACTGGGCCAATAAAGGGCCAGTAAACATTCAGCCATGTTTACTGGCTGTATTTATTAATGCATTGCACTGACATGAGTGAACCCAGAATTATTCAGAGTTTATTTAGAAAAGAAATTGCAATTTCACTTGAATAATATTAATAAACTGAAAACTGCCTAATCGTGGAAGATATTGATCCATTTGGGAAGGGGCATGCTTATATAATATGCAGAAAATATTTTTATGCAAATTAAATTCCCCTTGCTTGCATAATTGATGTTAGAATCAGTGGAAAAATCAATGGTAAATATCAAAACACTTTTCATGTAATGGATTCAGTATGGATTCTACATAAGAGCTATGAGCAATAGATGTAGTGCGCAGAAATACTGCACTGAAATACAGAGAAGGGGATTCTGGGATGTCTTTGAGTAAGTAGTATGGAAGTGAAGTGTAAGACACAGAGCCTAATGATAAAGAATTTTAATTCATGTGAGGGTGTTTTGTTTAAAGCGATAAACTGGGTGCCCAACAGAAGCACCAGCCAAGAGAATTCATGGAATTACCGGCTAATCCCAGAAGCCGGCGCACTTGGGGAGGCAATCTGTCCTCTGATATGGAAACGCGGTTGGGAAGCTGCTCCGGGATATGAGCCCCTCCCCAGCACTGACCTTGTGGTACCGTCCTAACCAGAGGGCCCAGCCTGGCCGTCTGCTCTGGTTCCGACTGTGCCGGCGAGCTCGGGAGCACAGATTACTCTGTCAAGGTGATCCATCGCCAGGCCCGCGCCTTTATCAGGTCGGGGGCTCGAGGCTCCCGCTCCGGCTATGCTGGTGAGGCTACGCGATACCCGGTTAACCTCCCTTTGGCTTGTTTCGGATTATCCCTGCTCGTATAATTAACGATCAGAGGCTTGCCATCTGCATGTCTTTCTCTGCTCCCTCCTTCACCTTCCGTGCCATTGGTTATTGGTCCAGATTGATCGTGCTCATGACTCTAGAAGAGCTTCCTTTCCTTTCCTTTCCATTCCTAGTACATAAACAATTTCTACATAGGCACGTCTCTGATGGGCGCGGAAGGCTGTTTCTAATTAGGTGACTCGGAGTGTTTTGTTAATTCATTTCCCGCCCATTCTGCTCTTTGATCAATTGGCACCCCCAGCTCCCCTCTCGCCCACCATAACTATCGCCGCGATCGCAGTGGCAAGCGGGACCTCCCAAGGTTAGGTCTGGCCAGCACGGCGCGCTTACATCACACGGCGGGGGATTTATATTCAGCTCACTTCTGCTGACGCCCGCGAACTTCTCTTATAATTTAGTTTGCTCAGGTTAAATGTAAAAACTTGTATTGGAGTGGCATGAGAGAAGGTTAGTGGGAAATAAAAAAGAAAACCAAAATAACGTGTTTGTTTTGCCCGTAAAAAGGATGAGGTTTTCCATTAATATTTATTTATTGCTTGTTGCTCTTGTAAAATGTCTGCCCCTCTATTCGATCCTGCTGCCTCTATAGCGCAGGCCTCCTTCAAAGGGCTGCATTAATCCCTGATTCATTATAGATCATCAAACACACTTGTGAATCAGGGATTTCTGCTTGGAAATGTTGACTGGAATGACGATCCACAAATAAGCAGCCGCATGGAAGTCTGGCTCTTCCTTCTGGCTGTGAAGCACAGTGGGTATGTTGGGAGGGAGTAAGGACAGCCCAGGGGGCCGGATTGGGAATGACGGTTGCTGACACACGCTGGCTGTGTTTTTCCAGAACTGGAGGGAGAGCGATACAGGCACTCTGCCCCCTCCTGGGCGACGTGAATCCGGTAATTACAATGGCCCTGATGGATAGGGCTGGATTAAATATGCCTTTGAATAATTCAGATTGCCTTTTTTAGAGGCCTGATTTAATGCCTTTGCGGCCCAACAGAGCAATTGTGAAGTGAGTCTTAGGTGAGTTATTTAAAGGGGCGGTTTTAGTTTAAACAGTCAGCCTACTGCTGGAGAAAGAGTCTGCCCCCGAATAAAGCGGTTTGGTGGCTCTTGGCCGCACAGATTTTTAGCATAAAACGTGGAGTGAAAGAACAAGTCATCTGGAGCCTTTTGGGTCGAACCTGAACCCGGGCATTTAGCTCTGTATTATCCAGGCTAAAGATTGGCCACGGCAGGCAGGAGCAGACGGTGAGAGCAGATGAGTTAAAGGGCAAATGTGAGAGTGGGGTGGCTGCTGTAACAGACAGGGGATGTGACAGATTTCCAGAATCGGACTGAAATTCAGCCATTCGGTTTTGCACCCATCAAAAGACATAAGATTTTGACTGTAAAGGTAAAACCTACTTACCTAATTGCCACAGCATGCCGTAGTCTAGAAGGCAGCAATTTTATAATTTCTGTACTTTCTTGAGCATTATTGATGTGCATCACTTTTTATATGAAGAATATGAAATAAAATCAGGTACCGTTTTCGAGGGTGCTATGGAGGATTTAAATGTCCCCTGCTGTGTCTAATCAACAGTGGTAATATTGGTTCCTCTCAAGGTTTTTTGCAAACAGGTACTAACTGTACGTAGAGCTGGAAAGCAGTCAGCCATTAACACAGACATGGCCACCTCCATCCATCGCCCTTCTGCTGCTCTTGATGG
This sequence comes from Hyperopisus bebe, assembly GCA_026777045.1. Taxonomy (NCBI): domain Eukaryota; kingdom Metazoa; phylum Chordata; class Actinopteri; order Osteoglossiformes; family Mormyridae; genus Hyperopisus; species Hyperopisus bebe. Next base: position 3,102,426 of record JAODJW010000026.1, read on the forward strand.
CAGCAGACCTCTTGCTCAGAGTGAGGAGTCCATTCATCTCCTTCCATGATAAAGAGGACCCATCCTTTACCATCACTAGGGACACGTGTGTTGGACTAACAATGTTTCGATCTCCTGTCACACTTCCACTGAAAAAAATGCCGTAATGAGCAGAAGAATTGCCCACACTACACTGTGAAATACTGACCTTAGGGTTACCTTTTCTGCTAAAGAGAGCTACAGTATAGCCTCTCTGGTAGTAAATGGAAAGGTCGTGTCTCCTCATCGACCGTGGTGGTTTAGTGTCACCTCTCAGGAATTTTGCGTCCGATTTCACTCCTTTGCAGTGCGAGGGCCAGGTGCAGAAGCACCACGTCCCTCCACGCCATCATCGTGAGCTGTTCTCGGCCACAAAGCGAAGGTCAGATTTTGCTGATTTGTCTCACTTAGAGGTTTTCACAGCCGGGTGGCAGATCCAGGTGTTTATTCCCCCCCGTCCCCTGAGGGGCAAATGCTAAAGGTAATGCTTGATATTTACGGTATCTTTTGATCAGTGGTGACATTCAGGAAACAATTGAATTGGCCAAATCTAGTACAAGTAAGACTAGAAAAACAACACTGGTGGGGGTGGCGGGTGGGGTGGGGGGTGTGTCCTAGGAGGATGCCTTCTGGATTGGATCAGTGACCTGCAGATGGTGGAACCAGGGCAGACACCTACCTGACATAACTCTCCTGACAATCCATCTACCTTACCCCTCGTGTGACTGCCTCTCCTATGCAACAGTCCCATAAGATGGGGCATCTTAAATCCGACCCCCAAGCCTGTGAGGTCACAACAGTCTCATATATCTTGGCATAAGTATAGAGAGGAAGTCATTTAAATGTAATATAAAAGGCCACATCACTAGATAGTATCAATCATGGCATATCAGGTGATAATTGGAGTATGAATGCAAATTATCAGCGCTTAAAAATGCACTTGTGACATTTGCTGGAATGTTTACTCTAAATCTTACACCAGTGGAGATTCAGCCTGTGGTGTGAATTTAATTTACTAGGAAAAGCAGGTAAACAGGACTGAGATTGTGTGACACATTGGGGTCCCTTGATTTTATCTCTGTAGGGTTTAGACCCAGTGTCCCCTAATGTTCTCTTTATACAGGCACAGGGTAAATCGCCTCCCTTTATTGTGTTTATTTGCAGCTTGCTCTGAGTTTAAGGCAGGGGGCTCGCCTATTTTCCTGTTGTTTTCGGGATCTCAGCAAGGGGGGGGGGGTATGGTGCATGAGAGGAAGGCGACAGACGAGGTCACACAGCGGACTGATGTGCCCGGTCGCGGGAAGTCCATTAAAGGCAGCTTACTAAACGGAGAGCCATTATCTTGAGGAGTGTAATGAGACATTTTTCATCTCCGCAGTGCGTAACTCAGCCATCTGCTTCGGGAGGTCTCTCCGTCGTCATCAGTGGCTCCCCTCCCCAGCTGGTTAACGGAGACAGGGGACCCGCCACTGAGGCAGCTGGAGGAGCCAGGCCCAGCGACTGGAGGGGAGCACGCGGAATCACAGAGACTCTGCCTGAAACTACTGGAGCAGCCCTGTTCCTCTGCACTAAGCTATTCATGCCTTATTCATTATGGCTCGCCAAAAGGTCAACACAATGACAGGCGAGCACATTTAACTCACATTAGCAGTGAGTCGTTAAACTATAGGTACAAGAATCCCGGGAAGGGTATGAAGGGACAAGCCCCTATAGACTTGCAGATATTCTGAATATAAAGGCCAGCATACTCTCCATGGCTGCATCACAATCATCCATCCGATCTGATCTCCTCACCCGGGAGGTTTGACACAACAGTGCATCCCACTAACTTCCTGTGCTGTCCCGCAACTCCAATCAAATGTGCTCATTCTTGCCAAATATATATTGTTCCCATTTGTTTTCTACTGCCAGCATCTGGTTCAGGGTAATCCCTATTTTGGGATCTGGATCATTTTGACTTTAATTGGAGGAACAGTTACTAAAAATGGATGGATGGGATTTCATGGTGGGACAGAGAAATCAAAATGGGGATCCCAAGTAGGGATGCCAGACAGCTAACTGGTGCCAATGTCTACCCATATTTCAGGTGGCATTTGGGCAGTAGGATCTAAACAAGTCTATCAACATATTCGTAGTACATTAATCAGTGTTCCTTTAATGTGAACTTCATACTATAATGACTGGAAAGGGAGAGGATTTAAGTATTGTACCAGTGGTATAAATATTTTTCTGGAATCATAGCCCACAAACAAGCAAGAAGGGGTACAAGCCAAATGATCAAATTCGAATCATAAAACGAAGATATGAGTAAACATACAAGCAAAGATCACGGAGCAGCCAATCAGTATGGTGAGATACTGAAAACTTTATAATGAGTTACTGAAAAACCGAAAAACCAGGTGCTATTAATCCATGCTAATTAACCAGATCGATAGCTACACGTGTGCTTAATATCCGAATGGGTGTGGCTGATTGGCTGTTTTGCTGGACGTGGGTGTGGAATCTGGAAATGTGCAAATGCTTTTTTTGGGTAAACCAAGTGGATTTTTATGTATCAAACACAGAACAGGATCAAAGCACAGCTGAGAAAAACAGGTGCATTGTCACATCTGAATGTTTCCAACCAAAGTAAATCAAGTAAACTTTGTGAGACAGTTTGAAGCATTTGCTGTATGATGTCAGTTCAGAACCAACATTGGCTGCTGTCATTTTCTTTGGATTCAGCCAGATTAAAGTGACCCATATGATAGCTTTTTGGTTACTTTGCCACAGTTGTTGTCCTTCAAGGAAACTCTTCATACTAAGAGTAAACTTTCCTTTAGAAAATGGGAATGTTAATACAGCTCAGGATTACAGTATATTCTCAAAGAACAGCTGTTCTTTCACATCTGGATTTAGCAACAAAAATGTGGTCAAATTTAAACTTGTGAAGCGAACTTGCTGTTAAGCATAAATCAGTGCTTTCCCAGTGGTTCTATATGTGGAGCCTGTATTCTGGCATTTTCCGCGAATGAACCACTCATTATTTCTCTGTGATTGAGCAGTTTATTGAATTATTCAGTTCCAATAAATGCACATGGAAATCATTTAAGGAGTCATTCTCAATCTCCCCCCCCCCACCCCAAAATGGATTTTCACCTTAAAATGACTGATTTGTATTTCTTTAACAGCATTGCTAATTTACGTTTACTATCGATGTAGATAATAGGTCATTTGTATGGTTAGTAATCGATTTCTGTATGTCCTCTTACTGAAACCTAATATGGCAAATCAGAACCTGCGCCTCATTACCTGTCATATAAAATTCTGTTTCTTCTCCCAGTTCATGGACACCTGCCGATCTCCGCCCCACGTCTTCCTGAGTCTGGGAACCTGTCCTGTGTGCCTGTGCTTCCCTTTTGCTTTCCTGTTCTCATTCTTCGCCTCGGTCAGGTTAAGCCCATCTCCACCCCGTGCTAGATTAAGTCCCAATCCAATCCCTTCCATCTTCCTGTCATGTGACTCTGTAGTTTTTCCCTCTTGGAGTCCGTCTCACGGTTCCCTGTAGCCTTGTCAGTAAACACCTCATTAGGAAAATTATAGGGCTATATATTGCTACTATTTTGTTCATGTCTGTACTACAAATATCATTTGTGAAAAGAATTCTGGCAATACATACATGGCTTATTATTTTTTGTATATTGAAACATTGTAATCAAGTTGTTGTTTGAATTACTAGTGTCTGTGTGTGTCCTCTTGGATATTGAACATATTTAATTAATGTATATAAAAGTGTTATTCTGTTATATAGAGTTATTCTCTTGTTGCTCCACCACCATTTATCAAAGGGCAACACATAATGTCCTGCAGTATTATTGTCTCTTGCTTAATACCTCTCAGTGATCATGATGCCTTTATGACACCTGAATTATAAGCCTGGTTTAGCTGAAGACTGTTTAGTTTTAAGGCTGACCTTGGATTCTCATTCATGGGCATTTTCCTAAATAAGTTATTTAGGGAAGCCAAACAAAAAGTATTCGCTTAGCCCCGAAAGCACAAATGTCACAGTCATAAATGGCCACACAAACAGTGTGAGGCTCAGCGCATGTTTTTTTTTACAACTGCAGTAAAACTGCACACCATTTGAAATGACAGGCAGTATGTTTCAGGATTATGAGGCGGACACCCGACGTGGAATTCTGAATAATGCTATTCACAGTTGCTGGAATGATTTAGTCGTCTCATCGCGAATGATACTTGTCTTCTGCTCGGCGATATGTAGCATGAATGCTAATACCTCACAGGTTTCACATTCCCCATGGAAGCAGCTACACAATACTGTTTTTTAGTTCTAACATTATTGCTGCAGTAATACAGGAGGCCATACAAGGGCAGGATAAATCCAGCTCAAATAAAAATAATAATAATATGATTCCATGTTTTAGAGCTCCTTATGAGTTCTATACATCCATACATAAAGCTGTAACATAACAGTAACATAATACATGTAAATAGATTCAAACCTGGAATTGAGACCTAGAAGGATGTTTGAAGAACCTCCTGATTGATAATCACTGAAAATATCGGTGCTCTGAGGAGTGCAGTACGAGTAAAACAGTAAGAATATTAAAGTACATGTTTTAAGAAGACGTTTCATTTGATATGCTTCATGTAATCAAGGTGAATTAAGCTACAAGCCTGAATCTCAGGAGACAGGCCATCTAATGAGTAATATGTAACATGTAACAGGATTGGACAGCACAAAACGGAACAAAGGCACTCGCAAAACATCAAAGTAGACGTTTAACTAAGAACTGCAGAGGCTCGTATTCATGAAATATCTAAATAAAGTATAAGTATATGAAATAAATACAACATATATTAAGGAAACGGCTGAAACAAGCCACTGGCAAGCTCTCAGAAGCGTGTAATTTCCCAATCGATGGATAAGGATGAAGCGATTAAATAATGGTCCATGACCAATCATGACTACATCCGCAAAACAGACTGTGTGATGCACCTTTAATACTCTGAGAACTAGACTACGGGAAATTTAGCTGTTTCCTGAAAATCAACAGGTTGCACCAGGTATTATCGTCATTACCCAGATCCGACATGCCGCTGTAGCCCTTTGAATGCTGAGAAGCTACTCAAAAGGACAAACACACTTTGACGTGTCGTGTTTAGCGATTTGTGGGACAGGTTGGTTGGCACCCCAGGCAGGGCAATATAAAGAGACATGCTCCCCTCGGGAGTCTTTCAATTCACTGCTGTGCCCTTTGGGCTTCACAGGACTTGGGCCAAATTTATACTCCTCATGTGCAATATATTTTTGAGCTTCGAAAAGCCTATTGTAGTAGTCATACATGATTACCGTCCTACTTGAGATAAATGCAGCACTCGATGCCTAGAAAGAAATGGATGAAACCTTATCTACTGGATAGTAATTTGCACATCCCTTGATAAGGTGGAAGCAATTAAGGAGCAGCCCATGACCACTCATAGGTCAAAAAGGTTGGACCTGGATCTTCTAAGCTGCTGCAGGTATTTCTTTCCATAGTTTCCAAGTATTTCAGGACCTCTGAACAAATTATCAATCAAAATGTCCATCCTGAAGTTGCCTCTGAACAGATGATTACACAGTCGTGATCCTTGCCCTGTTAACATGACTGTGTCACGGTAAAGGTCAATGAGGTTAAGTACATCTGTCCCTTCAGGTCAGCGCTCAAAAAATTGGAGACAGACTATTATGAAGAAATTCAGCTTATGGAACTGAGGCTTAACGAGCTCAATCTGCAAGCAGTCGCCATTCTACGTAGAAAATCATAAACAGCCGTGATTGTTCCACCTCTGCTCTGTTTTGCCACATTTATCATTTAAATTAAGTCTTCATGGCTGAGTAAGAGTTGTTGTCAGTTACCACGACCAGATGGACACACTGCCCATACTAATTGATACTATAGGTTTATGTGGATCGATGTCCAGCACGGGAACAAAAGTGACACTGTGTGACTAATAATAGTGTAACAACTAGGGTGGCCCACAATAACCAGCGTTTCATTAACCCGAGATCAGAGGTGACGACTTTCTTCCGCTTACTTTGAACACAGCAGTAAAGCACTGAGGCAGCTTTTTTGGATTCAATCTATAAGGCTGTGTGAGCTCATTCGGGTGTGCTGAATATGGAGTTTATATCACTCATTTACATCACTCGGCTTCTCTAGGTAGGCAGGCTGTGTCAATACTTTGGGCGATTGAAAAATGTAATCAGCAAGACCTGCTAAAAAAAGTTCCCCTGCAACCTCTTTTAAAGCATTTTCAATGGAGAGGTTTCAGGTTTTTTGCGTCCATTTGTATGCAAATCTGTCTTTGTTTCCTGTAGAGATCTAATTATAACTATCAACTGTGTCCAGTACTGGGTCTAATATGCATGTAGATGATTCAGAATTCATTATAATTTTGTAGAATTTTAGTGGTTATATGAAGGGAGGATATTATTTCTCCTGGGCTAATTCAGCTCCACTGTGGTTTTGATATAGATGTTGTGTGCCAAGTTTTAAAATGAACATCCCCCGTAGAACCAAACAAACTGAATTTGCACAACCGAACAACTGAATTTGTGCCGGACAGTCAGGGAAGGACCAAGAGGCTGGTAAGATGAACAGCCATGCTGTTAATGTAATTGTTTTCATGACTTTTTTTATACATTTCTTTTCTCTCCCAGGTAATATTCACTGCTTGTGGTGAGCCAGGATGTTATTCTCCCCATAAGCGTACAAATAAATGAGTAAGGGCATTAAAAGGATAGATCGTCAGTTTAATTACGTGTTAATTGTGGAGCTTCTGGTAGGCGGGGGAGGGATGCCTGGATCTGTGTATTCCCTTGGGCAGTGCCCTGTGCTTAATATTCTGCTTGGGTAGGAAGCATTAAACTTGCTCTAACTGATGGGCTATATGGTTCTGCATCTCAAGTATGTGCTATTCAGTAAATAACACAAGCACATTCAGCGTGCGGGGAATTTATTTCTCGGGTATAATTAACACAGCTGAACAAAGCGCTTGTGTGTTGTTGGTAATCCATATCGTGAAACACATGTAGTTTAAGGGGTTTTATGAAAATGACATTTGAGTGTAAATGGTTAAGCAGCCTGTTTTAGGTTAATAATTTGCATCAGCATAAGTATGGTTATTAATGGGAAAATATATCACTTTCTCCTTGTAATTATTTGACACTTTTATTACCAAAATAATATGTAACAGTTCCACTAACTAATACAGGTGCACAACAATGGTTTTCTTCTTGTTGTTCTCTCATTTTCACATTATATCCCTGTTTTGGGGAATTTTAAAGCCGCGCCACTTACTGGCTCCTGTTAAGTTCATACACTGGTAACAACTTCCCCTGGGACACTACAGAGCTGTATTATTCCAGTTTCAAGAGTTGGATGGCCTGTAGCATTTTAAGGGAACTATCCCTGCATTTAAAATGTTTTGTCCCTTACACTAATATCCTACTTGCCTCATCACAACATTTCATCAGAGTGGAATCTGTCACTTTTTCAGTACAGGGTCTTGGTGAATCTGGGGCCCATGCCAGGAAGCACAGGGCACAAGGCAAGGGACCCCCTGGATGCCCGTGGGAGATTCATTTACACAAAAATGTTCTGAGGGCAGAAGGAAAATTGATTGGTTGAAAGAGATAACCAATCAGATTGAGGAGGTGGGGCCCAGCAACTAGAGGAGGAGGGACCAAGACATCTGACTGGTTTGTCCCACCTCCTCTAGTTGCTTGGACCCACCAATCTGATTGGTTTTCTCTCTGAACCAAACATTTTTTCTTCTGTCCTCAGAAGATTTTTGTGTAAATGAATCTCCCATGAGCACCATGGATGTCATACAAGTCTATCACAGGGCTGCTTTATTTATCAATTGTGATTTAATTAAAGATTCCCTGGATCATTTTAATAGTATATTGGACAGTAAGAATTTTACTGTGGGCCTTCACCTGGTAACTCACATTGTTCCAGACAAACCCAGCCACCTGAATATCCACCTAAGATGCATTTAAACATCTCACAGAGATCTCTGCTCAAATAATGTAGATATAGAGCAAATGCCAGAGCTGAACCTATGGAGGCACGATATACTGGGAAAGTAACAGGGAGAGGAGCCTAAAACAAAGGAACAATGAAGCACTGTAAACGAGCTGTGATCCGCATGGAGAATAAGGGTTGAAGAAGAGAAGTGTAACACTCAAATCATCCCTCATTGTCGGAATAAAATGTCTCAGTATCTGTGCACTTGCTAGTGGCAATAGGGGTGCTATCAGATGAGCAGTTTTGATTTAGCTAACCTGTTATGTAGCTGAATTGCAGCTGCCATTTCCCTTCAGCTCATCATATTCTGATTGAAAAGCAGTAACCAGACTTGGGAGGCTTATTCTCGAAGAAGGTTTTGGGATTTATTTGGAATTCAGCTCCACCCCAGTGTTGGGTGTGAGGAGTTCATTTGTCTTGTACTGTTTCCTTTGGAGGCTTTGGGTTCCGCCTACATTTCAAAAACACGTGGTTAGGTCACCTGACATCACTAAACTACCCAAAGTGTATGTGTGTGTGTGTGTGTCCTGCAGTTGACTTGGGGTGGCCCCTGCATTGTGTCTTGTATTTTCATTAATAGGTTCCAGGCCCCGTATGACCCTAAAGTGGATAAGCAATTGGAAGATGGTGGGATGGATGGATAGATGGCTGGACAATATTATTATTTCATAGTGGATTATACTGTGCTGCATGCTTCGCCAATATGTTAGAAGTAAACTGATGAGCAAATCCAGCCTCGAGTCAAACGGTTTTTGAAGTGCTTGTCATGTATCTGTACTAACTACCTAATGAACGCTGGAGAGGGACACCTGGAGGAAAACTGTAAAAATGTGTCTTGATAGCCTAGATGATCGCATGACCAGGAGACAAAGTGTCAGCTTTAATTACAAATGACAGGCACCCATCTTTGCTTCCTTGATGGTTGTCTGCTTATATGACCATCAGTGGAGAAATAAAACGGCTTTAACCCCAACTGGAAGAAGCCGTAGGGGTTGGAATGAGGTGTATGACAGCTATCATGGGGTGATGGGATATTTATATTGATTTCTAATTGTAAAGGGGGGGTGTGGCAGGCTCAGAAGGGAGGTCACATGACCAGTTGTAGGGGTGATTACCTCCAACTGTCCCCTGTAGAAATTGATGGGTTATTTTCAGTCATATTAGCTAATATGTGTTTTGGAGATAAATAAGAACATAAGAAGTTTACAAAGGAGAGGAGGCCATTCGGGCCATCAAGCTCATTTGGGGAGAACTCAACTAATAGCTCAATGTTGTTAAAATAATATCTAGCTCTGATTTAAAATAATCCAGGGTTTTAGCTTGCATACACTAACAGGAAGACTATTCCATACTCTAACTTCATACCGAGTTAAAAAGTGCTTTCTCAAATCCAGTGTAAAATGTTCCCCCTCTAATTTCCACCTATGACCATGAGTTCTTGTATTTTAACTAATATTGAAGTAACGATTTGGTTGAACCGCATCCAAACCTGGTAGAATTTTATATACTTGGATCATGTCCCCCCCCTTAGTTTCCTTTGACTGTAAGCAAGGAATGGCAACTTGATTTAAGTGTTTGTGCTTTTTATGTTACTAATGATCAGAGGTGGATAGTTCTGGTCCAGAAAGTAAAAATGAACATATTGTTTCAACCAACCAATGGAGTACTCTGTGACTTTGACTCTTTGTACAAAACTGGTGGGTTGAAACAAAACCGTGGTCTGGATTCGTACTTTCTGCATCTTAATTATCCACCTCAACTAATAATGGAAATACTTGAATGGGCACCTTTAACCTGAAGGCTGAGGTCCATCTTCAAACTTATTGTGTCCTTTGGCAAGCTGTCTTTTCTTATGTAGTGCCCTGATCATGATAGAGTGCGCGAGTCATATGTCAAAGCAAATACTAGCCTCTTTCTAGCTCAGTTACAAAAAAGTACAACAGCATTTAAAACTTACCTGCTTGTATTTCCAATTTTAAATCGCATAAGTACTGAAGGCTTAACTGTTGAACTTATCAATCTTACATTAGCACCAAGAGGACAGGATAAAATGAAAAGGGTGCAAAGATTAGGTATTCCTTAACATAAGTGAGTCGTTGTGAAAATGTTCAGTTTGTTTGGTAGCACTCTCTATGAATGCCCTGTGTATAAGAATCTATGAACACATTCATAACACATTATAATGCATTCATAAAGCATTATAAACATAGCTATAGATATTTATAAAAAGGCATAACACATAGTCATGTTTATTATGCATAAAATGCACTGGTATGTCTTTGTAGGGGAACCGTCCACTGGCCCAGTGGCGGAATCCAATTGGACAGCCGAAGGGTTGAAATGCGTGTGGATCCTTCCGAGCGCTTCTGTAAAGTTACTTACCGTTTTAGGTAAAGACCAAATTATATCTGACTCCAATTTAATTAAAGATCTATATGGCAATTTTAGTCATGACATTTCTGTTATTTAGATTACTTTTGGGCTGTGCCTTCTATTGCTGAACTCCCACTAATCCCGGACGATGGGGCACATTGGATTCGCCTCGGCCGATAGGGTGATCTGCTATGTAGGTTTAGAAGTCGGGAAATCACCACAATGTAATGCAATGCCAGCCTAGATACCCGTCAGGACCCGGCGACCCATAACGCCCCAGAGGCTCAGCTGACACTTGTCGAATCTGAGCTAGTGAGGGCCACAGAGGTTAAGCCGATGTTTGCCATAGCTCAGCTAGGCACGCCTCAGAGGCTGGACTGGTCTATTACCGTAACTCAGCGTGTGCGCGCCTCAGAGGCTGGGCCGGACGTTACCGTAACCCAGCGTGTGCGCGCCTCAGAAGCAGAAGCCTCAGAAGCAATTTAATCAAATATAACATAACAGTAATTTTAACATGTGGGCACAATTCCTAAACTATATAATCCAATTAAAAGTATATAACAATTCCATACCTCAGCTGAGTGGACACATAGTAACTGCAGAAAATATCTGATTACAGATATAGATTCATGCAGCACTATGTGGGAGCTCTGACTACAGAGTGATTCCCCTTGCTACTCTGGAGCTCTTCCTTAAGTATTCCAAACCAAGTGACAGACTGTACCAAATATTGTGATTGATCATTTTAGGGCCTGCCCTGATCTTGCGTGTGTGTCCTGGAGAACCGTGATCTTATCAATTCTCAGACCTTCAGCCAATCAAATTGCTTTAGGAGGAATGTGACAATTCCATTGTTTTACCAGGTGATAAGATCCTCCACTTTGGTGGGTTTAGTCTTACATTTTATATTTCTCTTATGTGACAACATACTGCTTTAAGGTTGAGAGTATTGTGCCCGCCGTACTGTGACCATTCAAACGAGACCAAACGTGGGTGTATGTGTCCCTAATATTAGTCTGAGGTAATACCTCCAGTGTTAGTGTGAGTTAGTGAGTGCAGGATGCATCTGTGTCTTGACGCAGTCAGGTCTTGTCACTGGAATTTGGCTGCAGGGTTCTGGCTGCCCAGTGGGGGTGAGGTGTCCCTTTTGATGTGGTGATCGGGTAATTTGTGTCCAGTCTTGTCGGAGCCGGTGGACCTTTGCTTCAGGACGCTGGGTGGAGTATTACAGGCTTGCCAGAGCTCAGACCGACGGGACCTGCAAGGCCTCCAGCCTTACATCTTCATAATGCAGTACAAAGCATCCTTATGGGGTAGCACAAGGCTTTGCTAGCTAAGTCTCTGTGCCTGTGGTTGGAAGGTTGCTGGTTCAAGACCAGCTTAGGCAAAGATAATCACATGTCCGTGGGCCTTTGAGCATGCTCCTTACCTCTCTGCTCCATGGATGCCACTGCAGGTAGCTGCCCTACACTGCCAAGCTTGCTCCCTCCTGCATCTGTGTCATGGAGAGCAAGATGGGTCAAGCAAAAAGGGAACGCGCCCCCCAGGAGTCAATAAAATATCATTATAATGTAACTGTATAAAGTGCTACAATAATAATTCTGATTCCAGCCATCATAATGCTCTCACTGGAGCTTATGAGGTATTATAATCAGTGCTATGACTTAGGGCTATCAATAAAAGATGCTGTAATACTTAATTCTTATACCTATCATTATAATGCATTATGAAAGTATCTATAGTGCATTAGAGATGGCAAAGGTCTTGCTCTTCCTGGCCGTCCCTTGTATGTGTGACCCTTCTGTTTCTATTGGCAGGTTGGTGTCAGCCATCTGCTCCTCTCTCTCTTAATGCTCCTCCTGACCGACCCGCTGGCGGAAAGATGCCCTTTCGATGGGACTCGACGAGACCCGCCCGTGTTAAATGTTCAAAAGCTGCACTTGCGAGATAGCAGTAATCCCAACCGGAGGTATTTCCTGAAGAGGAGGAGAAACATGCTGCGATAGGTCATAGAAAAACAAAATAGGCAACATAAATGGAAAACCGATAATGAGGAACAAATAAAATATTGAAAAATACCCTTTTGTGTGATTAGGCTGTAATTTAGGATGCCACGTGGTAAAGTTTAATGCTGTTTAATAGCAACAATTCATTATTATTATTATTATTGTTATTATTATTATTAATAATAATAAGAAGAAGAAGAAGAGGAAGAAGAAGAATTGGTTGACAGTTTTATCTAAAGTACTTTTCATGTTTTATTATTTTTGTGCCGTGGTTCTGGGGCAGTAACCTGTTGGAAAGTGCAAAGCAAAGCATGACTGGAGTGTTTGATAGGCAGCCTTAGCCGTGCTTTAGACATGCTGTTAACTGTTCAGTAAATCCACAGCCTCCTTACACGTCACTCTGTCCTTTGTCTGCTCCATTGTAGTGCATTCAGCCTCCACTGGTGCTGCGTACTTTCTCTGCAGGCTGCAAAGCGCACACGCTTTTTATCTGTTTCGCCCCAAGATGGCTGTAACCGCCTCATTCCACGCTGCTGTCCTTATTAGAAAGTCCTCGCAGTGATGCCTCTCCCTAAATGACCTTGAAAAAAGGCAAAAAGTAATTAACTGATTGTAAATGTTCCCAGGGAGGCGTTTACTCACGTGTTTTTTTCCTTGCTTTATTTTCATTGCATTCGGCTTTTCCCAAACCTCTGTTCTGTGGCCATTTTTTTTTCTTACAATAAAGTCGGAGTGAAATTCAATGCGCCGAAAAGGTACCATCTGGTCCGTGTAGCCCGCTCCGGCCGGCGCGTAGGAGCGCTAGGTGGAACAGAGCCACGTCAGAGTGCTACATTAAGGGGGCAGCCGCATAAGAGGAGACAGGCGCTCTCCCCGTGAAATTAAATTAGCGGCGGGTGCTAATCGGGAGGGTCTCGCCGAAAAGGAGGACCGTGAGGTCTGGCCGGGCATTAGACATTGAGAATTATTAAGGGCTGGCTGCCACCATGATTATGTGTTTGGATTCCCCGAGCGTGTAAACTAAACGAATGAGATATAAGGGTGTTTCTGTCAATAACTGTGATGAGTGGAGAGCGGAAAATGTCTCCACATTACAGTCAATTACTCCCTGTGAGCCACAGATCATAACTAATAGACTGGGTGATAAAGGTGAGCAATACATTAATCACCAGCACATAGCTGAGAGGGACATTTGGTTCTGATCTTTAATTCATTCTAAAAAGAAATAAAACAGCACTACTGATATGTCTTTCTGATAGATGTATACAGTGGTACTTCAGTTCTCAAACTCATTAGAACTCGAATTTCTTAAAAGTCGAACCAACCAGTTTGAAAAAAAATTACCTAGAACTCGATCTGAATCTCAGAAGTCAAACCGTGAACAACGACCTAAGATAACTTAATGTGCGGGGAAATGAGTCACGCTGCACGTCTCTTAGCGGAAACAAAGGGTAAAGCTTCAGTCTCAGCCTCGCATTTGCTGTGATACCATCGTGCATGTTTACACTAGCTGAATGCATGTATTTAGACAGTAAAAATACATTTAGACAATGATAGACAGTGACAGTAATTATTATTATATAATAAAATACATTTAAAAATGAAGGTTTCTTATTAATTATTTTAATATTAATAATAAATCATTAATACATTTAATTATAATAATATTGTCGTGCCTAGCAGGGACGGAATGAAGACAAAGGCGTAGACGTAAGGTTATCGGGGAATACGGGGTTTAATTACAGGTAAGGCAGGCAAAACGCAGACAGGCAATACAATGACTGAACTGGGGAAACAAACTGAAACGCGGACTAAATACAGAGGACTAATGACAACAACCAGAAACAGCT
>JAODJW010000026.1:3122994-3139966 GCA_026777045.1 Hyperopisus bebe
GTGGTCAATGATGATAATACCATAGTACTTTTTTGTAAGAGTGAAAGGGTGAGAAAGGTTACTTCCTCAGCTTCTGAAATGGAAACTTCATCTCTGAAATTCAGCTCCAATATCCTTTTTAACTTCCATCTTCTTCCATATCATCTGCTGCTGATAGTGAATCTTTGTTACTGAGGTTGATGACAAAAGTAAATGATTAAAGAATCAATCTAAGATAAGGATTGTCTTTACGTCTTGCAGTATGGCTATCTGCTTTGAAGAATAACTGATCGTGGGGCTATTCTGACGTTCGTCAGTGAGGACATTCATTGGAAGGTTCAAAGCAGGGTGATGTACTGTACATGTGAGCAATAAGTTGCTGGAATTAATCACTTAGGTGGGGACCAGTGTGGTTCCTCATATCTGTGATTTAAAGCATACGCGTATTCAGCTGTCAATATGAGTGAATGTGTTTCATGCTAGGAACTGATGTGTAAATATCAAGAGACAGAGGTTATTTCACTGATGAAGATCCAGGAGGAGGATACCACATTCCGCCATATGTGTAGTCACTAGTAGTAAACATGGACTTGACTGCACTAAATTATAACCGTTTTTCACTGTTAGAGGTTCTGCCCACATGACCAGAGTTCCACAATTTGCCACTAAAGCAGTGTGGTAACACTTCACTTAAAACCATGTTTTTAGTAATTTATAAAGACATTTATAACAAATAATAATGCATTCATAAAGCATTGTAAACATGACTATAAATATTTATCAAAAGGCATAACACATTATAGCCATGTGTATTATCCATTATGAATGCTTTATGAAGCTCTCATCTATAACACACTATAGATACCTTTATAATACATAATGGTAAGTATAAGCATTAAGGATGCTTTGCACTGTATTATAAAGGCATCTATAGTGTATTATAGGTGAGAGCTTCATAACAGAGTCATAATGCATAATAAACATGGTTATGCCTTTTTATAAATTTATTATTTATATATATATATGCCGTATTTACAATGCTTCATTAATGTATTATAATGCATTATGAATGTCTTTATAAATTACTAAAAACATGGCCTTAAGTAAAGTGTTACCACAATGGTATTGACATTTCATTCATTCATTCCCAGTGGATGCACAGGGCACCAGTAAAGTTCCTTCATACCTAAAGGCCCTAGGCCTTTTTCTCCACTGTGCCCCATCTCATTCTGTCACTGGATTTCAGCCTTTCCAGTTCTTCTCCATGCAGGTCTGGGCTGGGCCTTTCGCTTTTGTCTAAAGATGTCCGATGGGCAGCCTTACAATGCTGGAATACTTTTACCAGTTAAATATGTCAATGGCATCTATTCAGTATGTTTCTTCGATAGTTTCCACTTTCTTTGTTGAGCAGGTTTGCTGTGCATTTCCAGCTGGATTGGTACTGGTAAATAATTCCAAAATCAACATTTGAAATGCTGAAATTTAGTCCGTCACTTTCCAGCATTCTGATCTGCACCCCTGGTAGAGTTTGGCTGTTGTTCTGCATTGTTTCAACTTGCTGATCTTTTGTTTTGGCACTACGAGGTAAGAAAACTAGTCACAATGGGGCATTAACAGCACAGCACAGACTAATATGGAAAGCATGTCTTCCACACTCACTGCACATATTGTTGCTGCAATTAATTACTTCTGTACAGCACTGCCAATATTTAAAATGAAAATTCAGATGGTGCCAGAATTGTTGAATTAGCTGGCTGATTTTCACTAAGCTTTAAGTTCATTTGTCATACGGTCCTGCTCAAAGCAACATGTAGAATAAGAGAAGAAAACATTTTGTTTTACATATTTAGAAGTGGCCGATGACAAGCATGTAGAAATTAATCATGAATAAAACCTTTTACCGACTGAACAATAAGTTAATCAAATACAAGAGTGTGCAAAAGTCTTAGGCACTCAAAGGAAATGTTTAAAGGTATTTATCATAGGGTTAGGTAATGGTTGAGTGGAAAATATAAAAATATATGGGTGCACTGGAAGGTTGCTTCAAATATCGAGGTTTTGAAATGGTTAAGCTGACACATTTTGACAGACATAATATCATAGTTTTACACCAACGTGAAGATCATTTATACATCATTTTCTTTTGCACAGTAGTATATGAGGATCATTAAAACTACATTGTGAAGACGACAAAACAATTCATATTTCCTTTTGTAGTTTTATAACACATGTATTAAAATTCTCATAAGCTAGTAGAATTATCCATCCATAAATCCATCCATCTCACTTCTCCGGTACTGGGCTGCAGTGAGTGTAGAATTAATACCAGGAAGCATGAGAGACAGGGAAAGGGGTGTCTTAGATGGGATGCCTGGGTACCAGAGTTATTATAGTTAATGAAAACTAAGACTAAATCTAAAACTAGGAGTGAAAAAATAATTCTGGAAACTGAAATAAAAATAAAAATGATAATTTTCAAAAAAAGAAAACGAAATAAAGACTGCAATGAACAATACAACACGAACTAAAATGAAATGTTAAATAAAAGTAAAGTCAGCTTTACTTTTGTTTTTTACCCCCTCGATTTGCACTGTGGTTGTGTGTTGCAGTTTATGTCACACTGCCCCGCCCACAGGGAGCAAAGACTGTGGTCTACCATGTTGATGCATTTTTTTCTGGTTGAGGTACGGTGCTTGTATATGCTGTTTGTCAAGTTTGTGTGTCCTGTTTTCAGTTGGATTAACAATAGTGTTCACGACAAAGGTAAAGGATTTTTCAGGATTCCAACAAATAACTGTGATCCAGAGAGGAGAGATTAAGTTTTATTTAGTGAGCACAGCTGCACATTTTCTCCATTCTCTTTGTCTCACAGACACTCATATGTGCTGTGCAGTGATTATATAAATGAAAATTTACTTCTCGATCTAAACTGTTCTTTGGTTAAAATATGAGACTATTGCTAGATGGAAACCAGTTACCATGCTGTGTGTAATGGTTTGCCATTAGATTCATGTTTATTAATTATACTTTTTCCTATGTATATTGTAAAGGTTAAAACAGGGCTGGTGGTGTTGCAGATTACTGTTAGAATCTTTCACATATTCAGTGTTGAGTGAAATGTTATTGATTTTGGCATTTTGAGTGTTTTGAGTGTTTTTGAAATTGGTGTATTAAACCTTGTTTCAGCATTCCCTTAGCACATTGTACAATAACTGTCTGATTGCTTTAGTTTAATATTTATAGGAGTAATTCCTCCCTCTCTAAGCACTACTCCCCTATTGGTTTTCACTGGGGGACACCCAGGTAGACTTTACGTTCTCCAAAAGTGCCAAATCCCATCAAGTCTGAGCATATTGTAATCAGGGACTGGAAACATCAATAAACCAGGTCCTTCATAGCTATAAAACATGATGATGTTACAGGAAAGAGTCGAGGGGTTTGGAAGGGAATGTTAAGGCAAGAAACCAAAATGCTTCACATGTTCTTCTTAGCTGTTTCAAGTGCAGGGTGAAAGCATGTACGTTACTTCCAGTGTGGTATCAAAACATGGTACTGGAAACTAAAATTAGTACTGAAACTAAATAAAAGCTAAACTACTAAAGTATAAACGTTCAAAAAAAAAATGTAACTAAAGCTATCTGTACATTCTTAAAAGAAACAGATACTAAAACTGAAGAACAAAATGGAAAACTAAATAAAAATGAAAACTAATGCAAATTTGAAAACTAGTATAACCCTGCTGGGTACTGCTGTTACTTCCCAAGAAAAATAGTTTGTTGTTGACTTCCTTAATCCTGCTCCCTTGATGTGACAGTGCATATCTCCTTTTAAAATTAGTATTCCACGTCACCAGGCCATTCTAAGGCATTCTAATAGCAGTAGTGTCTCAGCCTTCATGCCTCTTCCAAAAGAGTGTTTCCCCACAGTACAAACTCCAAGCCAGCATTGTGCTGAGAGAGTCGGCTTATTGTTATGCTTTATATCCAGCTTCTGTCCAAAATCACTAGCTAGTGTTATTTTCCATACCCAAAGCAGACATATGCGGCTGAAAAACTATAGCAAAACAGGGATCTGGACAGCCAATTATGGAACAAACCCAGTGCTGGTCTGTTGTTGTCCAGGCTACATAAATACTTTCTGTAGGTGGTTTGCAATTTGCAGATCCTCTTTGTGGTTCGTTTTCCTGTCTCACACAATGATGGACTATCAGATGGTGCCTTCTGCCATGAAAGGACAAGGTCTTATGTGTAACTAATGGTGTCCTTAATTTGTGCTAATGGTGATTTGATTGCAAGGCCTGCCTTGAAAAGCAATTAGAGTATGATATGAATATTTTATGGTGGCGAGTCTCCTGATGGAGAAGAGTCTGTATACAAATCAGGTGCTGCTCGATCCTCGAGCTGCGGTGGAAGTGTGGGACAGGAGCCACTCTGCTTTGCATACGTCGCCTTATCGTCACGATCCAAAGCCTGCAGAGGATTTTGAATAAAGCCATACCAAGGGCTGGGCGGCTTCAGCGCGGCTTCTGCTGGTGGCATACAGTCATCTCTGACGTGTCTGAAATCACAAGTGTCGCGGGTTGTAATCACGGGTCGTGTGTGCTTCAAGCAGGTAATTTCACTTACACTAATTAGCGAAACTGGCCAATTAAACCTAGCTCATATATATTCATTAGCTCTTTAGATCCAGATTTGATTAACTTGAAGGATCATAAGTCTCAAGCTAGATGTTGCTCGCAGTAACAAGGTTCAAAAAGATGGTTGCATTTTTTTCCACTTTCCCCGACCTCTAGTGCCATACTCAGAAAAGGTTGATTGCAGTGCAGTTAAGGGAATCAAAATAAAATATTTGTTGAGTTGGATGTAATTAACTTATGAAATTAACTTATGCATATGTATTACCCTGTACGTTTCTGGTGTTAGCCACTGATATCAATTCCAGAGGCCGGGCTATGTTGTTTGGCTAATCGGTAGAGGCGTTGGAGCTAATGAGAACTAATGAGGACTAATACCATTTAATTTGGGGTTTTTGAAGCAATGCCAATTACTTGTAAACATTGCCATTATTTCAGAGTTGGGAAGCTCTGGCCTTTGGTGGATGTGTGTGCTGCTGACTGCTTCCAACACGACCGATGAGCAACACATAACATGGTGAATGAATGAAATGGGCCACATGTGACAGGCAACAAGAGCAGATGGTTAGCAAATGACAATGAAGGGTTTAAAACTGCACCAATTGGCACCTCAATATGTAAAACTAAATTTTGGAGACATTTCAAAACTGCTCAGTTGAATGAGTACTTTATAATTCCATTTTCAGTTATGCATAAGCTTGTTCTGCGTGTTTGAAATAGTATTTTCAAGAGTGAATGTGAGGTCTACAGAGGTCATCTCTCTCTGCTTTTTAAAGAGCAGTTTATAGAGTTAGTGTATTGTTACTATTTAATGACACCACAAAGACCAACAATATGATTTGGAACACCAAATGTTACTTTGACTGAGTATTGAGTTACATTCAGCAGTGTCTCAATTGTGTATCTTTGAAGAATTTAGATTTTAAGTGTGTAATTCTGTCCTTCGGGGTCTGCACTAACGTTGAAATGTATGAAGCATAATTAGGGCTAAAAAAAAACCAGAATCTTCATATGGCTTTCATCTTTAGGCTTTATCTGTTTGGGGTCTGTGCAAGCTAGCATTTAAGGTAGCACATCTTCAGAGAAAATACATGCAGTATATTGAGTACACCTAGGTGGTAGGTGGGAGAAAAAACTTCCCCGAGGACTGGGTTGGCCTAGGGCAGGGCTATCGTTTGATTAGGAAAACAGGAGGAATTACTCCTATAAGAACGACTGAAAAAATCTGAAGAAATATCTCTGGTTGCATTCTGTGACATTAGAGTTATTTACAATAGTTTTAATATTGCACTGCTTTTCTTATGAAACAGATGCTAGCTAGCTCATTAGCAGCCGAATAACCTTTTTAATATAAACAAACTGACAAAATTTGTTTTCTGCTGCCAGAACACCTTGGGCCAGCCCTGGTTCAGGTAAGACATTATGCAGATAACTCTTTTGTATTAGCAAACAGGTGCTAAATGCCTAGATATTATTGTCACCATACTCTGGGCTTGTGTCTGACACCCCCATGGCTGATGAGTTTCAGTATCCAGCACCACAGGAGAACATGCTGTCAAGTCCCCTGAAGGATGCATTGCAAGTTCAGTAAAAGTCCAACAGTCACAGCAGCACGCCTTTGTGTGGTCAGAGCTTAATAGTAAAGCCCAGGAACAACGCAATACATAATAATGCCGCATCATGTAATAATTCGACAGAATGTAACAAACTGAATGATGATGATGATAATGATGATGATAATAATAATAATAGGGGAATGTTGCAATATAAAATTATAATGTAGTCTATAAATTTGTAACATTTTGTCGAGTTATATAATGCAGTGTTATTGTGTGTAACAACGCATTATATTATAAGACTGTATTATGTGATGAAAATTTGTTATAAGCCCTCAGACTTGAAAACACTTCAGTCATGGTTTAGCATTTGCAGGTTTGGAAGGTCATTCCTCAACTGTGAATCATAAATTTAACAGGACAGCGAAGAGGTTGAATGCAGAACTCTAAGTCCAGCAATCTAGGTGTCACGCGAGTTCCATGATACATGGAGCTTGGAAATTACCTGAGAAAACACTTCACCAGATAAAACTCCACTTAGCTGGCCCCATCTGCCATGTTTCAACATGATCGGCCTGACAGCTAGTCATGAGGAAAGTGCAGGCCAGTGGTAGACTTCCAACTGCCTCTGAGTTGAATAACAAGCTATTGTATTGCATGAATTATATCTAGTATAAGTAAAATATTTAATAGAAACCTACCGCGAATGAAGCCCATAAAAACGAACAATTCTAACACTAGAGTTATGAAATTGCCAGCAGATTTTTTCGGCATGCTTTGACTGAACACGAAAAAATGGTTCGCATTACCAGGTAGTGAATATACAGGTGTAATTAAACAGCCAAAGCTAAGTGTGTCATGCCCCAGTGTAGCTTCTCTTTGCTCATTAGACTAATAGTATCACGACGAAGAGTGATCAAACTCACTTCGGCGCAAAATGATCACTATCCAAGCCTGCTCTGGATACTGTTTTGCCTTGAAAGCGTATGTTTCTCACTACATTTTCAAATTTTACTCACACTGAAAATCAGCCATTATCCTCAATTGACGGAATGATTTACTGGCATCCGAAATAGCAGCCATTGGTTATTGAATGTATATACAAGATCCAAAGGAGAAATTGACTCTGAAAAAAGGCTCATCTTTAATATTTACAGTTTGTTTCAATTTAACCATTCTGAAAAAAGCACATTTGCCTCAAATATTTTTTGATGGAAATGTGCTTTTGAAATCTGAAGTTTGAATGATGAAAATCAACCATGAATATGCAAATCAGGGATGATTTTGAATAAAAATGAGTAGTTCCACACTAAATAGAATATTTCCATTTGAATTGAGGAGTGATACTCATAAGCAAGAATGTAGAGGTGCCTTTGCAGAAATGGATTTAGATGAGATCAGCTTCTGGTGTCCAGATATACTGTATGAGAGGGGTGGAGGGGGTCCTTCATGCACAAAGCCATATCTGAGGACAACCTCCCATGAATCTGGATCAATCCTCTACTATGTTATTTCAGCACTTTATTTTACTTATAGTCTGGGGGAGAGCAATAACATGAATTTTGAAGGAGGCAGACTCCATACAACTTACTGGACCCACAATACCTAAGCGCAACCAAGCACGTTAGAATATGAATGAATGAATGAATGTTGCATTTGTATAGCTCTTTTTCACAACACCCATAGTTCTTTACTGAAGCAATGGTGAGCCACTTCAACCACCACCACTGTGTAGTACCCACCTGGATGATGTGGCAGCAGCTGTTCTGCACCATTACGCTAACCATACAGTAGCTAAGTTACAGTTAGATACAGGAGATGATTAGGAGGCCAGATTTGAAAGGACAGGTCAGGTCAGGTCAGGTTATGGAGCCTGTACTGTTACAATGAATTGCCACATCCACCACATGAGTAAACACCTCGGGATCCCGGCTGGTGCCCCCCCAGGCAATCACACGGTCCAGTCCCACCCTCCAGAAATGGCCATCTATTGGCTGCAGCCAGGTGTTACATACGTGTCCCCTTGGCCTGGTCCAGTTGCTTGGGTCCTCAGCAATGAGGATCCTGTGAGCCAGATCACCCTCAGGGAAACGCGTCACATGGCCATAGTGCCATAACTGATGCTCCCTCAAAATGCAGGTCATGTGCATTATTTGGGACTCTCCTAACAATCGCTCGTTCAACGGAAGTCCAACCCAGGGATTCTCTGAAGAGACACTGTACAGAAGGAGTCCAGTCTTAGTCTCAGCTCACTGGATAGCATCCATGACTCACAGCCATACAGCAAGAGAGAGAGCACCAGGATCCTATAAACTTGGACCTCATAACTCCCCAATCCATCACCTGACTTCATAGAAAGAGTAACCAGAAACATGAATGTCGCTGCCGAGGTAAATGAATCTCTCAACGAAGCCGAAGTTCTCCCCACAGATAGACACACTTCTAATTGACTGTGCCTAAGAAGTCATTAAAGGCCTGGGTCTTGGTTTTATCCCGGACACTCTGACTCCTTGCTCAGTCTCCCACTGAATCCACGAAGGTTACAGCCTCCATGGCAAAGTCAAGATTAGTAAATCTTTCTTCACTAACAGATTTCCGACAATGGCTAGACCCACCAACCCTGACCAACACCCAGTCCATACAAGCATTGAACAAAGTAGGAGCAAGAACACACAGACTCAATCAGGAAGAACACGGAGCTTCTGGCTCCACTCTCCACAGTACTCAAAGTACTTGTGTACAGGCTGGCCATGATGTCCAGCAACTTCGGGGGGGATTCTGCGAAGTCTCAGGATGTCTCACAAGGCAACTTGATCAACTGAGTCAAATGCTTTACAAAAATCAACAAAGGCTGCAAAGAACCTCTGCTGATATTCGCGCTTGCTCAATGAGAACCCTCAGTGCCAGGATGCGGTCAATGGCATACTTCTTAGGCATAAAACTAGACTGCTCTAGTTGCTGGTAGGTGAGTAAGTGGACACAGAACCTCTTAGGGATTACCCTAGCAAGGACCTTACCTGGCACTGAGAGCAGTGGTATCCCACTGTAGTTGCCAGAATCCAGGCGATCACTCTTCCTTTTCCAGATAGAGACAAGAAGTCCCATTTTGGGATGATGCCTGTCTCCCAAATGGAAGCAAAGATTGCCTGCAATGTCAGGAGGACAGCCTTATAACCAGCCTGGAGAAGTTTACCCCGGATACCACAGATCCCTGCAGCCTTCACTCCCCCTGGCCGATTCACCACCTGTACAATCTCAGTGAGATTGGGTGGTTTACAGCTGATTGGAGGATCAGCCTCAAGAACTGTGGACCCAGAGATTTCCAACATCCTAGCCAGAGGATCAGCTTTAAACAATTGTTCAAAGCAGGTAACAACCACAGTGTCATCTGTAAGAACTGTTCCATCACCTGTCCTGACTGCAAATCTCTGAGAAACAGATTCAGATGTACATAATGCTTCGATTTCTCTGTAAGCAGGATGTGGGTCATTAGACCACAGATGGTGTGTCATCTGCTCACAGATTCCTCTAACAAATGCCTCCTTATCTGTCCTCAGAGCCATCACAGCTGTCCATCTCAGTTCCTAGTATAGACTGAAGTTTCCACCAAATCATGCGCTGCGACTGCTCTTGATTAATATCCAGGGTGCCCTGTAAGATGAAACACCTCCTTCTGGGAACACCAGCAACACCAACACCACCACTGGCAACCTTCAGGGTCTTATCACAGAAGGTCTCCCACATCACATTAGTGCTGGTAGTCACACCCAAACCCGCAAGTTCCTCACACAAACTGTATGAGAAACAGCCTGATCTGGTGAAGGCCTGCCTCATTCTCCCAGTAGGTGATAGCCTCCTGGATATAAGCTAAGTCTTCAGAGTAGCAACAACAAGTCTGTGGTCAGAATTCACAAACTGGGCACAGTTCTCCAGCCTCCAGCGTCTGCTCATGAGGATGTGATTGATCTCCTTCACTGCACCACCAATATTGGGGTACCAAGTCCAATGATGTGGCTCACGCCATTGGAACCAGGACCCAGTGACATGCAGTCCCTGACCTTTTCCAAAATTAAGGAACATGGAGCCACTCTCACTCCAGTCACCAGACTCAGGGGGATGAACACAATCCTCATAGCCAGCCCTGTCAGTACCAGTGGTCGCACTTAAGTAACCCATGACCAGCAGAGTGTCACCTCGTGGGCACCCATCAACCACTGAGCAAAGTTGTGAGTAAAATGTCTCCCACAATGAAACATCACTCACTGAGGTTGGAGCATACACTGAGACAACAGACAAGACACCCAAGGAGTGCCTTAGCCTGAGTTTCATAATACGCTTGTTGAAAGAACAGACACCATTGGGAGAGCTGATTGGCCACAGCAACAGCTATTCTCTGAGTATGGCAGCCAGTCAGAGCGACCAGACCAAAAGTAGGTGTAACTACCTACAGAGATCTGGCCATTCCACGGTCTGCATGCCTCAGTGGGTGGAGCCACTGTAATGTGGAGTTTACAATGCTCCTCTGACAGCAGAGGAAGACGGCTCACTTGCTGGAGAGACAAGACGTTCCACGCACCTACCTGGATGGGCCACCTCAAACTGGGACCCAAGTGCTGCCATGCAGTGGGCGACATCTCAGCACTGATCCCCAACAGGCCAGATCCCGTTAGCTCTCCAACAGTTTTGACTAAGCCAGGGCATCAGGGAACCAGAGGTTAGCCAGGGCTTCGGGGTACCACCCCTACTCTTTTGAAGGATGCACAGGGATTTTTTTATGACCTCAGAGAGTCAGGATGTTGGTTTTATGTCTAATCTGAAGGGTGGCCCCATTTTTACAGCTCAGTGTCCCTGTCACTGCACTGGGACATGGAGATCCACACTGACCACAGGATGGGCTAACCTGTTGGCCACACCAACACCTCTTCCAGCAGCAACCCAGCTTAGTCTCCCATCTAAGTACTGGCCAGACCCAAACCCGCTTAGCATGTAAAGATAAAGATTAGAAAGATTGCTGATACAATTTTTAAGGCACCCAAAGGGTGTAATAACTACAATGGCATTCAAAGAATTGTTGATGAGATATTGGGGCAATTTAGTTAATTGATAGCATGGCAGGAAACAGAGCAAGGATTAATTTGCAAAGATACACTTTATGGTGTTAAAGTTCCTCCCTTTTGAAAAATGGGATGTTAATGCATCTCATTGCATGCGCAGAATGTTAGTATTACTCTCAAAATTATCCAAAAAATATTTTATAAATATACATTTTTAAAATCTCATATTGTTTGTGGATTGAAAAGGTACCTTAGCACTGAGTACACTTGTCTTTAGAATCAACCTGCTTTAAAGTCTTAAGAGTATTTAAATGACACTAGTGTCATGAAACACCTAAGTGCAAATGATCTTGCAAATCCAGTGTGACTCAAGACTGTTGATGAGGGTTTAAGGGTGAAGAAACAAGAGAAACAGATGAATGTGTTATTTCTGAAACTCCAGGGTAATGTGAACATAGACGTCTGTAGGGTCTCTACCTTCCAATGACATCTATTGCCAACACACCTAAAAGGGGCAAAAAATAGGACAGTTCTGGGATGGCGTGAGACATTCAGGTGTCTTTTCACCAGATATCTGAACTAGTACTGGGTAATGATTATTTAACTAAGTTCCCACCCACAAAATATGCCCTTTACACATGCTTGTTTTTATTAAGAAATTATTAAGCTTATAAGTGTTTGGTTTAGTTGGTTGCCTTAGGAATCTCCAAATTACCTGCAATTTGTTAGCAGTTAATGAAAATTAGTGGTAATGTAATTACCTACCAGCTACATCACTGGCCTTCTGCCTCATATTATGGTAGTAATAAGACTCATCTGTACCGTAATGCCCTCAGTGACAACATGATGCACAATGTACAAGTCCCAATTTTTTAATTTGAGTGATATTTGCCATGGTAATGGTACAGTTCTTTCACAAGCAATTTAGCTTTTACCATAAATTATTAATCTTATTAGTGCTCTACAATCCAGTGTAATTTCCTTGCCCCAAAAATAGTGTAATCAATTTTCTTACATTACAGTTCATTATTTATTACTATTCACAATTTTCTAAAATGATTTTCAACGGATTGTAAACTGGGTGAAAAGGCTTCAGTTTATTGTGCGTCATAATTTGTGGGATAGTAATCAGGCCTCCGTTAAATGAATCTCATTATCCTGAAGAGGGACACGTTCTCCCGCTTCATCATTGCTTAGGGCTTCCGGAACCATCTAGCATCTCATTTTGTTCGGTTTTGTCTCCAAAGGCTTTCATTTTTGTAGGGGTCTCTGTACCGGCGCCATTGGCTGTAGATTGACTGTTTCTTTACAGGTCACAGCTCACATGGAAACATCATGCTCTGGTATACAGCGATTCGCGCCAGTCCTGCTCAATGCAGCAGCTGCCACATGGCATCTTAGTGACACCCTTTAGGGAGAGTAGTATTATATGGGATTATAAGAGGTACATTTTCCACTTGTTTTTACTGTTGAGAATACTGCAGTTATTCAAAGGAAATCTGTTCCCTGGAATTCATGGTCCGGGTGTGTAAATTACATTTAGCTTTTTCATTCATTCATTTTCCAAAGCTTTTTAAGGAATTATAATATGTTGCGAGAAGCGAGGTTTTTACATCAAGTGTCCTTAAGTATCTTATTGTTACTTCTTTCCCTGTTTAGGAAGTAAAGTTATAATTACCTGCAATAACTTTAAAATCTTGCCTACTGCTTTCATGAGCCCATCCCAGACAGCATAGAGTACAAGGGTGGATGGGATGCCAGTCCATTGCAGGGCACATACTCACACACAGTCATACTCTATGGGCAAATTACAGACATCAATTAGCTTAATTTCATGTCTTTACTCTGCTGAATGTGACTAAAGTACCCTGAGGAAACCTGTAGACCATGAAGTGACCATGCAAACTTTACACACACAGAGGTGGGTCTCTAATTCTGCGCTCCATTTACTGCAGAAGTCAGAGCTGGGAATGACACCACACCCGAAATAATCGCATTCCAATACAACAAGTCGGAAAGCCATTTACCAATTCCATTTGAAGCCAAGTTCATTGTTGGTGTTGTTAGCAATACCAGTTGATAAAATGCATTATGCGATATTTTGAGCATGTAAGCATCGTAGAAACATGTCCATGGGTAGCAGTTGGACAATAATGTGTGTACAAATGATTTAAGGAGACACAAATAAGACATAAGTATATAAGCAAACCAGGAGGTGTGAGGCAACAGTGCTACTTGCCATGCTGCTTTTGTTAAATGTGTTTCTACCTTAAATTATTGCAGTGTAGCAATCACACCTAATGGCAAAAAGAATTTGGTAAATGCAACTGCAAAATACTGCAAAAATGTCTTATGGGAATTAATAAAATGTTTTAACTTTGTCTAGTGCATTGCAGTAAGCAAACTACATAATACACTTGACTCTGGGCAAGAAGCCAATGGCTGTCTATAACTTCTGCAGAATACTTAAATCAAGTTAGACTTTGGGAAAATAAATCCAAAAGTGGTAATTACTTTATCAGGATTCTGTTTAGCAGTTGAACTGATGTCTTGAAATGTTTATGTATCATTGTTTCAAATAACACTGCAGTTTTTGACATAATGCCAAACTTGCACTGATAATAAATTAAACTTTTTTGGTACCACTTTACAATAACGCTCCCTCTTGCCACTTGTAAATGGCAGTAAATCATTAATAAAAAGAAAACAGTTTTATAACTTGTTTAAAATCGTCTATTAATTTACAAAGTTATACAGCCTAATTAATAACCAGATCATAAACCATTCATAAACCCTTTATAAGGGTAGTCTTATTATAAAGTGGCACCTCTTTTTATAACAATTCATTGCCTAATTAAATACAGAAATAGTTTCCCTCTAGCTTTTTGATTCATGTCAATCACACATCTAAAAACTTAAAGTTGTTTAGTTCTTCAGAACTTTTCCTGGGTCATTAAGGGACTCAAATCAGAACCATCGCAGAGGTAAACAATAAGGGCACAAGTTCTATTAGGGTGTGGTCACTTCTGCTAACATCGGAACATCGGAAAAAAGTTGCTGCACCAGGCTGATTTAAAAGGGTTGTACTAAAATCTCGTAATTAGTCATAGGTGTGTTTGGGGCGTAACACGCAATAAACCAATCAGAGTGTCATCCCTAGTTATCTTTTAAAACCTGATGCGCTTGCACCTTGGTGGATTTCAGTTACAATGGAGGATTTGCCGGGTAGTTGAAAAGAATGTTTCTTTGTAGAGGAAATGGATCTGCTCGCACGCAAAGTGAAAGCGCATCTATGACAACAGCAGGATGCCACCAAAGTAGAACCTGCGGCAACAGAGTGAGGGGTGGGACAGATTTTAATTTTTGAACAAAGTGGCTGATATGTTTGCAGGAGTGGGAAAAAAGATTAAAATAAGTATTGCTCAAATATATTTTTGTTATTTTATCAAACGATTATTTGTGTTTATGAGTGAACAGAAAGTTAAATAAAATTTTTTAGAGAATAAAAGAGAAATAGTGCCTGGTTTTGTTTTTACGCAGCCAGCTGATCCTGGAGCATTCAGAAGGATGTTAGCATTTCTGAAAGGCCCTCATCACTCTCATGAGTGCCTGGTTGATGATGGCAGAGCTATCTGAGGATATAAGTGCCTGCTTAAGGAAAGGTTAACATAAAACTACGTAACTACTTCATGTCAAACTAAGTGCGGGGAAGTCAGATATTTGGCAATCACTGTCATTGTAAACAGCTACAATAGAAACCACTTACCTTTTGCCTGTTGTGACAGATGTAGATGCTGTCATACCCTGGGCACAAGTCTGGCACTTCAGGGTCATGTGTGTTCAGTTTCAAAGAGCCAGACTATGCTGACATTGACTGCAAGTGCAGGCAAATCAAAAGTGACAACACTAAGAACTGAAAGACATATACAATATGTGTTGGTTTTGTTTGTGCAGAGCTATGACCTGTTATTGCAAAAGTTGTTGCAGGCGAAATATGTCTATATGTATGACTAGTCTACTATTATGTAAAAAATGTAGCCTATTTGTTGAGGCTACAGGTTTGATCTAATGCTTTACCTGAGACACGTCTAACATACCATATAATAAATGAACCGTAAATGTCTTGCAGCTCCACTGGCTGAAGATCCTGGGACTAACCATAATGACAGGATTTAAAAAATATTTTACTGGAAACATTAATGATCTTTCCCAATTATAATCTTTTTATTGTTAATCTTTTGTATGTTTATGCACTGCTGCGTGTCCCCATGTGTACAAGCAGTGTACATGCACTCTGTAGACGCGTGTTACTGTTTTGATAACATGCTAATATAGCAGTGAAATACAGTACTGTGCCATTGACTTTAGACCAAGTTTTTATTGGTCAAAAGCTCAATCACTTTCACCGCCTCAAAATAGCAATGCAGCAGTAATGCACCTGACTCCGCCTCATATTAAGACCGACACGCCCACCGGTGCTCAGATGGGTGTAAGTATATTTACATTTTAAATGACGTGGGCACTAGACTGGAAAGTGACAACTGCGTTGGGCTAATAGCAAAGACACTTACATTGCGCCTGGCGCTGCTTTGCACTGGATGCTGAACAAGTAGGGTTACCATGATACATCCAAGCTTCCCTGGACACGTCCTCCTTTTGGGCCCCTGTCTGGGTGTCTGGGCGGTTTTTCAAAAATCGGCGGTGTGTCCAGATGTAGCGCTGCAACCCGTATGAGCCAGTATTATAAGTTACAGTGGAGTACCAAGTGAACAAAAAGGCACAAATTTTCCATATACACCAGCCACTCCGTATAATTACGCAGTGCTTGTCAGACTTGTACACACATTTACATTAAAAATTAAACGATATGCACATCCCCACATGTCATGCTGCTCACGAGTGATGTCAGCTTCCACAAACCATTGGCACATTGGCACTTTATTTTTGTTTTCAAATGAACAGTGAATTGCGTCATTTGCTTGAAGTTGAACAAACTTTAGCTTAGTGTTTCACCTTTGTTGAAGACTTGTATACACGTATATTGTGCCAATTGTGTGTAGATTGTAAATTGAGAGTTAACTGTAGAGTTACCATACTTCCAGGTTTCCCTGGACATGAATTTTCTTTTTACAGGGTGGTTAAGAAGAGTGAAATGAGAGAAATACCTGATTGGTCATTGAATATGAAAATTTTTAATTAATATTCTGATCCCTGGACACATCCTCTTTTTCATCTCGCCAAAAATGGTAATCCTATAAATAAGGTATTAAAAAATGTTAGTAGTTAATGTGGTAAAGGTGAGGAAAAGAGTAAACAAAGGAAACTGACCCAAGAAAGACGCTAAGTTGGCTACAATTTGTATGATCAGTGGAGTGTTACAATACCTACAGTATGAGTGTCCTAAACCCCAGTCAGAGGTGGATAGTTCATGTCCAGAAAGTAAAAAGCCAGACCAAGATTTTTTTTCAACCAAATGGTTGAGTATAATGAGTCACAGTCACAGAATACTTTTTTTTAGGCCTGAATTATCCACCTTTGGTCCATGGGAAGTTTTCTGAAGGGCCAAACCTTGAACTCTTTGAGTGACCCTTCAATTAGTAGTTAATTTCTGTCTCAGCACCACATGAAGATACTTCTTGTCAAAATGATGGCCATGATTATGAAATTAAGAGCTCAGCTATTAGTCAAAGCATCCTTTTAACGCTGCGGTTTACTGCCTATTTCATGGTCTGAACTGACTCATCATGTGA
>JAODJW010000026.1:3151978-3169805 GCA_026777045.1 Hyperopisus bebe
GACCAGTGTGGTGTATTCAGAGGAGCGCAGAGTTCTGGCTGGGTGGTGGACCATTACCAACTCCGCGAGGTAGGCAGGGGCCAGACCATTAATGGCCTTAAACACAAACATCAGGATCTTAAACTCAACCCTAAAGCGCACTGGGAGCCAGTGGAGCGAGCGAAGGACTGGGCTGATGTGAGAGCGTTTGGAGGTATTGGAAAGGAGACGTGCTGCAGCATTTTGTACCAGTTGAAGCCTGTTGAGCAGTGATTGATTAAGTCCAGTGTAGAGGGCATTACAGTAGTCAATCCGCGAGCTGATGAAGGCATGGACAGCTTTTTCAAGGTCAGCTCGGTTCAGAAATGATTTGACCTTACTGAGGAGCCTTAGCTGGTAAAAGCTTGCCTTCACAACTGCACTTATCTGTTTTCCAAAAATCATACCAAAAATCATGCATTCATCCTAAAACTTTATTATTTCATTACAATATATGTACACCTCAAACAAAACTACTGAAAAATGTGCTGGAAACTATGTGTTGGTATGTTCTTCACAAGCAGGGCAGGTTCTGTTGAGGTCTTCTCTCAAAGCCCTGCTTCACATTCAATGTGGATTAGGGCTTCCTTAGCGGTGGTTTTAATGCAATTAAAAACAAACAGAAACCCATCTGAATTGTCTTAGTACTAAGTGCGGAAAAGTCGCACATCCAGGTGTCAAGATTTTCACATTGATCCCTCAGATTCAGCACAAACAGGTTCAGAATTATCGCTTTATAGCTCGGAAATCCCCCCTGTTGCATTCCTCATCGTTCTGTTCGGCTAAATAGTCGCTATATTTACATTTTCCTTTACATTTATGATAAAAAGCCATATCTGCTTTATTATTTTAGCAAAGCATTTTTGGGGGGTGGGGTTTAATGTGGAGTTTAATTTGGTTTAATGTGGAGTTCTGGTAATAAAAACAGTGTCAGAGTTCCTCAGATCAGATCAGGATTATCATACGCTATTCTGGTGCCAAGATTTGCAAGCGCGAGTCTGAGCTTCCACAGTCCATCGGGCATCAAGTTCTTTCTTCTCACGAATCCTTTGTGCTCGGCAAAAGCACGCAGAAGCCCAACTCCTTGCCTCCCATCTCCCGTCTTCTTATTTATCTTCCATGATCCTCCTCTCCGCTAGGGAATGGCGCGAGAGCGAACTCCGCAGCCGTTCCTGTTTACGGGCATTAATGGGAATGAGGGCACCTAATCGCCTCTGAGTACGCCGTCCTCTGCTCGCTCACGGCAAGATTTATCCAACGCTCTTGGGTGTTCGCAGTCATGTGGGGCGATTTTTTGTTATAGATTTTTAACGATTGCTATCAGACGTGCAGCTCCCCTTTCCCAGCTTCAAATCATGATGCATGAATTAGACAGATCACGTAGCACAGGAGATTACAGGGCCTTTGTGGAGTTTCTCCGGGAGGATACTCTGTTTAAAGGAATGGCAGACATAACCCATGGTATCCTCTCCATGCTGGTCGTGAGAGCAGCTCTGCAGAGTTTAAATAGGGATACTTTCTAGAAATTGGGAGGTACTAATTAAAGGAGTGTCCGGGAGTTCTTCAGCTGGAGGGACAGGAAATATTATACAACACAGTTCTCTTAGCCCATCCAAGGACTACTGACAACCTCTGAGGAATGCTGCTCCTCTTCCTCCAGAAGCTAGTGCAGAGAATCTGTCTCACAAAATCTCCTGCTCCTGCAGTCTCTCACTCCAGCTCTGAACATCGCCTCTCTGCTGCATTTGCCTCCCAGCGGGAAACACAAACAATCTGGTAAACTGTGGCCCCCCAGCTCCCCGCCCCCCCATACACAGCCTCAGAGTACATATTGGTGCGTCTGGAACATCACTTATCACTGCATACTCAGGAGCTGTGACTCTCTAAACACAGAGGTTTGGATCCCTCAACCCAATTAATTCTCAGGATCACCCCCTCCCCCCCAATTGCAATGTTAGCACGTCCGGGGGCAAAACTTGTGAGCTCTGAATTTTTTTTTTATGAATTTCCCTTATCCCTTATGCTGTGTTATGTGTTAACTCACATTAACAGTGTATGCTATACAAGGGGTTAAGGGCCTTGCTCAAGGGCCCAATGGTAGGATCACTCTGCTGACCCAGGGATTTGAACCAAAAACCCATAGAGTCCCAACCCATAGAGATCCCCCTCCAAGAAATTATTATTATTTTTTTTATTTTATATTTTTTAGGTTAGTGCATAATTTCATATATGTCATTTTATAGTTTTTATGTCTTTGTAATTATTTTAAAATGTAGAGAATAGTACTAATAAACCTTTGTATGGGTATGCCCATTGTAGCCCTGGTTTTTCATAAGTTGCCTAGTGACCCTTATGGCAAGCTTCTTTCAATAAAGTCATGCTTAGCCAACAGCAAGACCCAGCTTCCTAAGAGAAAATAGGTAATAATGCAAAAAGTTACTGTGCAAAATTTATCATTACTGCTTCCAAAAGCTCCAGGCCATTCTGCTCCCTCTCCCTGGATTTGTTCTTGCATACACAATTATCGCGTTTTATACCTCATTCTTTCTGTTTGTTTTTTTTTTTTGTCTCATCAACCTTGTTTTTCTTGGTGTTGTCCTGCCCTGTACTGGTCTGTGCCAGTAAAATGCTTTATTTTTCCCTGCCTCGTCCTCAGGTTCGGCTTGGCAGCTGACGTGAGCCCAGAGCGATGTCCACGTGAGGTATTAATCTTCCCCAAGCACCTGCAGACAGTCTGTGGCGTTATGGCCGTGACCCAGAATGCATGTCCAATTTCCCTTCACCTAATTTTTTGGCGAGAAAACATCATGCTCCCCGTTGTTAAAAAATGGCCCGTTAAGTCATTGCAGACCTGTTCAGAATGAATACAATAAATGACACCAGAAAATAATATGAAATATCTGACATTTTAATACGAATCATAAAAAAATACAAATTCAACTGAAGAAGTTATTTGTAGACAAAATACATTAATCTTTCGCACCATTAGATATCTCTTTAGCTAGAGAAGGGTATTTCCTTTTACATTAAATCTCATAGATGTGTAACATAATTATAAGATATAAATTTGCAGCTCTGACTTGAGATGAACTTAGAAAAGATGACCTCCTGTCATCCATCTTTTTAATGCCTAAACATTAAAAATGCTAACATTCTAAGTAAACATACACATTTTGTTGAATATTATTTGGCCTAGTTTCTTAAGTTTTCCAGATTTTTCAGAAGGTAACAGAGTTTAATACCTACAAATTAAACTATGAAAATCCAACTGCTTATATTATAAAACACGTTGTTTTTGTATTGCCGACCATTTCTCATTTAATGCGCTGTTCAATGAATTGTTTATTTGGAGTGCAGTAGAAAAAGAAATCAATTGTTTGTGGAAGACTGTGTGAAATCTTTTTCTACACACTTCTTTCAGCAAATCGCATGTTTGTGCTGAATGAAAATTTAGCCCTTTTGAAGGTGCTAACGCAATGTTCAGTGGTGAGAAACCCACCGGCACACAGCTCCCACGCTTTTGAGCATATGGCTCAGCTAATTCAAGAAAGCAACTGTAGTGATTTAGAAAACTCAAATTTCCCAAAGTAACAACCAGGAAAAACATGGAGAATACTATATATTTCAGTATAAATTGGATGAAACTATGGATACTTAATAATCTGTCAGCAGACAATGATCAATAGATGAGATTTACACACCTTGAAGAAACAGCAAATACCCCAAATACAATATAGGCAAATAATGGAAAATCATGTATTTTTATTTTAACATGATATATAACACATCCAGCAAATTTAAGAATTAACTACAAACAAATGTAGCAATGCATGTGACATATATGAAACTGGTCATAATTATTACCTTGAAACATAGAGCATATGCTTGCGACATCACCATATTTTTTAATATGCTTCAACAATAGTGCCTTTCAAAAACACATCATTATGGCAACAGTAAGGCTCAAAAAATTGTTTGACTATAAATGAGAGAGAAATAACTTTTTTAACAGTTTTATTGCATGGTGCAGCTTTTACAAGGTTTCAGTTCAAACTCTGTATTTGCTCACACACTCATGTTTCTGTTCATACAAAAGTCCTTTGCTGTGAAAATCAATAGCCCGTTTGTTATGGACAAAAATACTGTTATAAAACAGAAGTATAGTTTGTGTGTGTTAAAATCCAATTAAATACTGACAATCTCTTGTCACTGCAGTAGAAATTGCTTCTGGATGATGA
This sequence comes from Hyperopisus bebe, assembly GCA_026777045.1. Taxonomy (NCBI): domain Eukaryota; kingdom Metazoa; phylum Chordata; class Actinopteri; order Osteoglossiformes; family Mormyridae; genus Hyperopisus; species Hyperopisus bebe. The sequence goes on from JAODJW010000026.1 coordinate 3,156,235, forward strand.
AAACATCTCTTTCTACAGGTACACTGCAGTGTTTTCTGCAATCATGAAAGCACATTTGTGCATCCAAGACACAGCAATTGCCCTGAGTCATCTGCCCCTAATCTGTTAGTTAGCCTTCCAAAAGCTGTAAAAATACAAATATAATGGGTTTTTACTCATGTTAATCAGAGGTGGAGATTTCAGATTTATAGAGTACAAATCCAGATGAAGATTTTTTCGTTTTTTTGTTTCAATCAACCAGTGAAGTACGCTGTGACTGTGACTCTTTATACTCATCTGATTGGTTAAAACAAAATCTTGGTCTGGATTTGTACTCTCTGGATCTGAAATCTCCACCTCTGATGTTAATATGTTTGTTGTCTAGTCTGTTTATGTGCTCAATGGATATTTACTTACAGTAAAACAGGAGATTCAAAAGATGTATTTTACACTGTATTTTAGTTTGTAGGCACCTGGAATCTAATGTTATAACAAAGTTTAACCTTATACCCTGACTTCTGAAACGTTACTTGATATTGTTAATATTGCTGTTATAGCCGGCCTATTTGTATTTCAAGTATTTGGCTCTATATTTAGAACTCCGAAGTCTTATACTTTCAAGGATAAATTGTTAGTTTTTAAACTTAAAAATCAAAAAAATCTAAACCATCCCAAAAACTCGAATTTATCATGTCGTTCATTTCCAATCTGAAAATCAGCATAAAAATTACATGCACTTCTAGACCCACGGTTTTAACCACAATAAGACTAATTTGAACGTAAGCATTAAAACGCCACACCTTGGTATGGTAGAAAGCCCTAATAGCGAATGGTACCCAATCACTGTTATAAACAGCTTATTGGGGATTTATCCGTCACCCCACATCGACATGAATGAGCTTTCTAATTAATTTCCTCATTACATTCAAAATTTCTGTAAACTCCAAGTCTAAATGTGAAGAGAAACATTTCAGCGTAACATTAATCTGTTTGAAGGTGTTCCTGAAGGCTGCCTAGGTTTAACATTTTATTTATTGAATTCTTTTGTGCAAAAATTCACAAAAATGAAACTGAACGAATGAATATATGCGATAAGTGGAACATACAAGGATTTTAGAATATGATTAAATTACCTGCTCAGTTTTGACATGTAAATGTTTTAATTGCCAGGAGATCTCTGTATTCTTCCTGAGAAATTAAACTAGTCATCTTCATTCACTTCTTAAAAAGGCCTTGCTTATTATATATGCAATGGGGCATTACAATAAATGATGATATGGTCACAGAGCAGAGAGACACTAGGTTATGTTAGCTATGGAAATTCATATGTGTAGTTTGGGGACAACAGTATATACAGTATCTTTTCTAGTTGCATTTCTAGTTGCATTTTTTAATATTAGGAAACTACTTTCACAACCACAACAATAAACATATACAGTAATTGAATAACTAAACTTTTGACACAGCAAAATAAAGTATTGCTAACACCATAAATTGTCACTGTATTAAGTATATTAAGATGCAGGATTATTTGAACAGAATCAAATATTTTTTAGCTAACACCCCATTTAAGGAGGGCTCAACGGGGTATTACACACTTTGCAGTGTTGTTTGCATTGATGTACTAACCTCATGGAAAAACTGCTTTATTACTGTAGTTACAACATGACAAAAACGCAGATCGCCCACAGTGTGTAGCCCTGCCCTGAGCCCTCTACTGCCACCGGATAGGTTCCAGGAGCCACTGCCACCCAGATCAGGATAAATCCATTGAAGATGATTGGATAATCAAAACCCTTCAAATCCCAATAATCTAATATCCATGCATATAATTGTATGAAAATTTGAAGAATAATAGTGTTTATACTTCAAATTCAACTTGACACCCCCCACACACAAGAACACCCTTCACCCTACCATTTCCTTTCATCAGTTTTTGCAAAGTGCATAAAAACATATTTATCTCTCAGTTTCAGAGACCTGAAGGAACCGATTTAATGTTTCATCATCACCGCTCAACTTAGATTATCAGCGTTTTCTCCATCAGGGTCTGGCAGGAACGGTAATGACAGACGATCAGCTGTCCTTGCTGACCACACTGCACTTATCTCCCGATCTTTTAGATTTACTTTGTGTAACATCAGGAAGATCAAACCTTATTTATCAGACTATGCAGCTAAGCTTCTTGACCAGTCACTTTTCATCTTACAACTAGACTACCATAACTCCTTACTGACCACCTCGGGCTGTGAAACCACTGCAGATGATTCAAAATGAAACAGCATGTCCGATATCAGCTGAGATTTTCTCATTTTACACCCTTCCTCGTCTCTTTTCTTTGGCTCCCTGGTAGCTCTTGCATCAAGTTAAATTTCTTGATGCTGGTCTTCAGAGCTGTTAATGGAACGGCATGTACCTCCAGTGAGGTACTCATCATGACCTACATTCTGTCTTGCACTTTTCAGTCAGCAAGCCAGCACTACCCGGTGAACCTCCCACCACGTGAAAATGAGCCTAACTAGACATTTCTCATGTGTGGTTCCTCAACGGTATAACAAGCTACACCTCCACATCAGTACCTCTCAACCTTCAAGAAATACCTCATCTTTTCCAGGAAACCCCCTACTTGCTCATCAAACCACTATGGTGCCTCATCTTTATCAGCTATCCCTCTCTTGGTTATGGTCTCTTGGCAACATGCTGTTGTATTTTCACTTGTCTATTAGGATCCTAGTCTTCATAGTTTTTCAGTTTGAACTGCTCTGCATTGTAATACGTCCTTATACATTTTGTTTGATTCAGTGCTTGTCAAAGACAGTGATATACTTCAGTTACACGATCGATAAAATAAAAGCACCAAAGGGTCCATTTTCAGGTGATTGCAAAATCTGAGGTGTGCTAAATTCTGAAACATTTTCTCTCCTGTCATCTTTCCCAATTGTAATTCAATTTGACCTTTCTTGATCACTCCTTTCCCAAATATATGAACATCTAACTCAACACCAAGGGCGTAGATTTGGGTATAGACGGTAGGGACATGTCTATACCAATACTGTGGGAGTACCGTGTGTGTTTAGGGGGTGGGGGGTTCGCGGCTGATTTAGTCCCTACTGATGTTGAAACCAAACCCACGACCTTGCCTGACACATTCAGATTCAAATGCCTAGTGACACATTAAACATATAATTCATATTAATCCCATGGATATGACATGACTGTCCACTAATTCCTGTCAGAGTTATGCTTTTATTAATAAGAAACCAGTTGTTAAACAATTTAATTACTTATTTTTAGAACAACCAGAATTGTTTTTCCAATAAAAAAAAAATATTCTGTACTTAAAACTGGACTTTAACAAAATGCATTCAAAAAAACAAATGATCGAATGGTTTTTCTTCTGACAAATAGCTCAGTCTTTATGCTGAGAACGAACATGCCTTCCCATTTTAACCTGTTTGCAGAAATCTATGGATCTTTCTCAGTTTTGAACTCCATAGCCCTGTCCTATATGCATGCTTTAATTTAAACTCTCTGGATTCAAATAAACATGTACTTTTCCTCCAGCTTTTGACTATAACAAGGGGCTTAACTTGATTTCTTGGTACATTTGGTGCAGATATTTGTCCTTCTGTCTGGTGAATGTAGACAGGTGATGTTCTATGTTGTTGTTCAAAAAGCACTTGTTTATAACATGGCTTTTCATATGGGTGGGGTATTATTTGAGCCCAAATTGTACCCATTCTGTTGGTCAGAGTGGGTCAAGCTGGCATTATTAGATAGACAGATTATAGGAAAGTAAAGGGGTGGTAGAAAGTGACTGGAAGCTGCACGTGTACGTAGAAGAGGCTGACCACAGCTTGTGGTATCAGGCAGGTAATAAAACAGCATAGAGGAGGGTCATGTGTCTTCCCCTTGTCATCTGTAATCTGCATGCTAGCAACGAGAGTACACATACTCTCTAAATTCAGAATTAGCCTGGCAGAGTTCAGTACAACTATCACAACTAGAAGATCGTAGGAGGAAGTCTTTAATAGCCCGGATTATGACCTAAGTTTCACCGGAAGCCTCTGGGTTGTCATGGAAACTCTAAAGAGTAAAAAGACTGTTGTAGCCCCTCCAGGAAAGAGCTGTGATTGCCAGGTGCTCTGACGTTGGCTCCTTCTGCTTCTGATCATTAAAAAGACACTTTTTTCCCCTTAAGGACAAGAATAAATCTGCTTAAAATCAGCATCTTATGTTATTAAAATGGCTTTTACGCAGAAATGCAGAATGGAGATGCCCACAGGCAGTACTTAGTGACAATGAATAAAATAATGGATCCTCCTGATGTCCCGCATCTTTCCGGACATTGAAGTAGTTGAGGTGTTTGTGTGAGCATAGTTATGACTGCCTCTGAACAAGGGCGGCCATGGGGCCTGGGATGGGGGCAAAAATCATGACTACTTGTCAAAAATCAGCTATAGCCTTTTATTTTTTAATTTTTTACAAACAGTAGCGCCTAAAGGAGGGGACAGTTAGGAGGATTCCAAGTGGCCATTAGTGACAAGGGCTGTAACAAAAATTTGGAACACAGTTGGATTGGACTGGGTTGGAACCCCAATATGATATGCGTTTGGGGCCCAATATCTCTAGCGGCTCGTCCGTCTACAGGCACAATATATAGCAGCTCTAGTTTCTAACTCAGAACAGTCATTTGCTCCATAAATAACAACAGTTAATCCATCCGCCTTCCATTCCAAGAAGAACAGGGACAAGGCGCCTTGAAGAAAGTGCCACCCAGCCCCACATTCTGGGCACATTCAGACCTGCTGGCTGGAAGGATGTGGGGCACATGATCATTAACAAGATTCTCCCAAGATTTCCTCATAAGTTTCTGTATTTACTTACGTGGGTGTCAAGCAAGTCAGGACAAAATTTGCAAGTACCACTTTCACCTCGGCAGACTCAGAATAATTATGTAAATGGCAGCCTGATGATTATTTTGATCATATCACAACATGCTGTGCTTAGTCTGTGCTGTTCATTGGTTTGCAGTTTGGAAATGTGGGGGACCAAGTGTACAATTCCATGTTCCCTGTGACACTTGCAGTTATACATTATTAAAGAATTGGTGGTTCTGATGTGTGAGTCCCCTAGTTCTATATGCCTAATAAGTGCAAAATTTTACTGCATTGCATATTTAATAACCAATATGACATCTAAACAAATTTATTTATTTATTGCCTAAATAAAGAGCAGCACCGTGGTTTATGTATTATGGGTTGGATTGTAACTCCAGCTGTGTGTGGAGTTTATGTATAATCCATGTCATGTTACATGGGTTTCTTTTAGGTACTCCTCTGCCCAAAAATATGCAGTTTAGGTGGATTTGTGTCTCTTAATAACCCTTAAGCTCAATGATTCAACACAGGTACACTGGCTCCAGACTCACTGCATCACTGTTATGAAAAATCAATGAAAGGGTGGCTTATGAAACAAATAAGAATTTATGATTCTTCTCAAAAAGTTTACAAAAGACGATGCTGTTTTAGATGGTTATGCTAAAGGATTCATTTCTAATTTGTAGGATCTGAAATTGTTAAAGGAGGCCTGACAATATGTGTGTGAGTGGGGCTTTGATTGGCTTGTTCAGAAGGAGGGCAACACCTCCTGAGCAAGTGATACCCAATCCGGTCTTAGCTACACTGTCTTTGGCCCCAACATACTCACCACTAAATAGCATGATTTGTTCCAAGGTGTTCATTTAAAGACTGATTGTAGGTCTGGCTTTACTATGTACTTTGTTAGTGGAAAGAATAAAGGCACAGACTCATTAAAAAGACACCCATTGTTTCAATTAATCTCCATTTGAAACCTGTTACATTATTTCGAGTAATTGTACTTCACTGGTGCTTGCAGAAGATGCAGAAGAGAAATAAATGTTCTGAATGGCTCTGCGAGATTTAGACTAAATTGTACGTTCATATCCTGTGACCAGGAAGGACAGCATCTAAATCTTATGCCAAAGATAATGTATCAATGCACTGTAGAGAGAGAGAGAGAGAAAGAGAGAGAAGAGGCAGAATGAAGTGGATTTGTCTCAATGAATAATTATGTGTGAGGCTAAATGTCACTGTGAAATCAGAAGAGATCTGATATTTACTACCTTGACAAGCAAGTTTAAGGATATGAGGAAGAGTTCATGTTTAACAATCAACCCAGGGAAAGGTAGAAGGTCTTCAATTGATGCAATAGTTTATGTGTTTCATGTATTTAGTGGCAGAATGAAGTTAGCTTGGTGCTGACAAGACTGAGGGCCCTATCTTAATGAACTGAAGCGCATGGCACAAGTTCATCTAGGGTGAATCCACCTTTGCTGGTTTGATGGTGTAAAAATGGTCGCAGTGCCAGGCAGATGGTTCAAAAGGGTTGTATATGTAATCTACTAATTAGTCATGGGTATTTTTGGGGTGTAACATGCTATATATCAATCAGAGTGTCATCTCCCATTCTCTTTCAGAGCCAGATGTGCTTGCACCTTGGTGTATTGCTTTGTCGGGTATTACAAAAGAACACTTCTCTGCAAACGAAACCGATCTACTCATGCACAAAGTGAAAGCATGCGAGCAGACCATCTACAGCAACAGCAGGACTCCATGTCAACTAGGTTGTGCCTGGTGCCACTTTCTTTTATACCAGGCATACGATAGGGCATTGAGTGTCCTTACATCTTCAAGGAGCTGGGAGAAAAATGATTTCATTGGTATTAATCCTTCATTTATTATGTATGGCACGTTCCTGTTGATAAATCAAAGGCAGATTATACGTTAGCATGGTAATGAATGTATTTTCTATATGCAAGAGATTAGACAATATTATCTGTGGGAAGTAGGGATTTCCTACATATAAGATATAAATCAGCTTTAGAAAAGAGTGGAAATCTATTTATATATTGAGGATTTACAGAGGGATAGTCATACCTACCTCGTATTTGTGTTTGGGTGTTCCACAGCAGACAGTCATGATCTGAAACTGGAGATCAATCCTGGTTACAATGAACTTTATCTTCACTCACTATAGGTGAGAATTCAGTCCTGTTTCACTACTTGTTATGATCTCACAGAATCCTTAACAATTGTTGTGCTGAAAGTGCAGTGTAAAAAAAAAGAAGAATTGGCTGGGACATTTTCTCCCAACATTATTTTTCACTTTTACATACATCCGTAACTGTCAATTAAAATGTGCCAAATACTCAATAACTGCAATACTTTACTTAAAAAGCATTATACTATCCCTCCATCTACCATACATCTTATTCGATGCAGTGGTCAAGGTAGCATAATATTAAAGAAACTATAAACCAAATGCAATAATGTTATAGTAATAAAATGTATTAGTGATGTATGTGGAGAATTAAGCATATTACCAGGGACTGCTACTGTACTTCACTAATGAGCAAACATGCAATAGTGGCAGAATATTGATATGTGGGGCTGCAGTGGGTCTGTGCAGCAGCTTCCCACAGTGAAGCAGTGACAGAAACACGGAAATTGACCTGAAAATAGGCCTGGCCTGGCTGGTAAAGCCTTATGATAAAAGTCCTGTATGCAGCAGGATTTATTCTAATTTAAGTTTGCCTAAATGTAACGTGCTGTGGTAGGTATAAGTGGAATAGACAAGTACTGTTATATATTAGCTTCAGCACAAGGAGTTTGAGTGCTTCTTGATTAGAGTTGGTTATGTCATTGATTTAGGGCTAAATGTGACCTCCCCTTTGATAAGTGATCTGAACAATTAACTCAGTTTCAACTTGAACAAAATAGAAAGGACTCTTCATGTGTAATTATGGCTAATTCATAAAATACTAAATGAGGTGAGACCAGGGGAATGTAATAGATTTCATCACTGTTGATTAAATAAGTACCAAATAAGAAATAATGGTCAATATTGATTACCAGCGGCACCTGCCATCATATGTGAGCAGGGGAACCAGTCACATGGGAAGGAACAGGACACCGCAAGCCAGAGGGCATGTGATTCCTAGAACAAATGTGAGTAGAATGTGCAAACGAGTGCACCAGTTAGCAGAACAAATGGCAGGTGAGGAAACTCCCCCAGTGGACACACAGAAGATGGGCGTGCGGACGGTCCACAGTTCTCCAAGACTCCGCCTCACGTTTAGGTGAGGTACATAGACCACAGCTTTGAAAATCAGTAGCCGTTTTAGGGTTCACAGTTCCACCACCAGTTCAGCCCCTTGGACTGCAGTTGACATGGATACTGCGGTAAATTCCATTGAAGCCTGGCTTTGCACCCTCCGCTCATTCTCGCACTCTACCTTTTGCCAACAATCCTGAACCACATTAGAGCCAGACTTTGACGATGTGATGACCCAAACCATGGAGGGCACTGCTTCAGCAGATTGGCGCTTTAAAGGGCAAAGCACATTTCACACCGAGGAATGTTCCAGCACACAGGTTAGAAGGACAGGCATGGTCAGTCTGCACTGGAGCGTGTGTCACCAGTCCGTTACGGCGACTGGGAGGGCTGTGCCCTTTTGACTTACTGCTCTGAGCATGTGACTGTGGCAGACACACTGACCCACGCCGAGAAGAGGCAGGGGCAACAGGCTCTGCTTTTCTGGCTCCCGAGTGGGATGTTAAAAAGGAAACACTGCAGTAAGGTTAGCTTTAAGCTTAATACCGCACCGCAAAACAGATAACAGGATACAAACAGGATACAAACAAGCAACTGAAGACAAACGGCCAACAGACGTGAAAATCCCACTGTCAACAAACAAGGAAAAGAGGACAGCCTGTAAACATTACCTTAAACCAGGGGTGGCCGGTCTTATCTGCGAAGGACCGGTGTGAATGCAGGTTTTTGGGATAACCTGTAGGTCAGTTTTTTAAACCCAGGTGTGAAGACTCTTCAGCCAATCAGTCCTCTAATACCTGTGTATGCAGGTTTTTGGGATAACCTGTAGGTCAGTTGTTTTAACCCAGGTGTGAGGACTCTTCAGCCAATCAATCCTCTAATTTGTAATCTAATTAGGGAGTTGCGGCGAAAACCGGCCCTTTGCGGATAAGATTGGCCACCCCTGCCTTAAACCAATGGGGAAAAAGTGACAACTGCTCAGTAGCCTGAATAAACCTGTTACAAACATACAGTTTCTGTAATGAACATTATGGTACACATTTATGAGAATCCATCCATCTCTCCTACACCACTTATACTTGCTTCACAAAGCATAAAGTAAATCTTGCACACACGCACACACAGACCAATACTCATATTTTTGTGGGGACTATCCATTTATTTGTTACCCAAATAGATACCCTAATCCAAACAATGACAGCCTTAACCCCTACCCAGCCTTAGCTTTACCAACCATAAGGAACCAAACAAAGTGGGGAACTAAAAATCCCCACAACATCAAAATAGATCCCTACAATGTAATGTATATGTGACACACACACACGTTGGGTTATGGGGACCACTCATTCATTTCTATACGAAAAATGCTAATGCTAACTATAACAGCCTTAGCCCCTACCCAGCCCAAACCATAATTACAGTAAAATTCTGTTATAGTTGACTAACATAACGAAATACCACTGGCAAATGAATATGTAAAATGTGTAGAAATAAAGTAAATAAATATATAGATTATCTCATTACAATGGCAGTGCAATGTGTGTGTGAGTGTGTGTGTCTGTGTGTGTGTGTGTGAGCGGGTATACCTATACTTATGGAGACACAATGTCCCCATAACGTGATAAATATCTGTTTTTTTTCCCTTATGGGGACCGGTTTCCTGATCCCCATTGTCACGCCCGGCTTGTACGATCCTCGTGTGTGCCACGCCCCCTGATTGTACTCACCTGTTGCTTGTTCAGTTTAGCCTGTCTGGTGTATTTAGTCTGTGTCTCAGTCAGTATGCCCAGATCTGTCATTGGTTACCAGTTCGCCTAACCGGCAAACGTGACACCCATAAGGGAAAACCTAATTTTATAAAAATTGGTGACTGCTATGAAAAAACTAAAAATACAAAAACTTTTGTATTTTGTTTGGTTACTTATGGTTATGGTTAAGACAGGGTAGGGGTTAAGATTGTCATAGTTAGCGTTAGCATTTTTCCCATTGAAATAAATGAGTGGTCCCCATAAGGATATGTTTACCCTACATGTGTGTGTGTGTGTGTGTGTGTGTAAATCCCTCATCCTACTGCCTTGAATGAGAAGTTTTTTTTTTGTTATTCTCACTGGTGTTTTTTTTTAATCATTTCAGTTTTTTATGAATTTGTCAATTTATTTCTTATGTCACTTCATTGTTTTTTATTTCTGCTTTGATTAGTGCTTTTAAAAATACAAATTTCCACTTATACTGTTTTAATAAATTAAAACTATTTATTCAATTAATGTTTTCCATGGTCCTAATTTAAAGTATCGCACAGAATCAAGGACTGAATCTGAAGACACAGATGCAGCTGCCACAGATTTCCACATGTGCTCGGTCAACAACTTGAGATACTGCTGTTCCTACGCTAAGATGATGTTCAAAGTGAGAAAAAATGTGGACTGTCTGCAGCATGCGGCACGAAACAGGGAAACATCCTAGATGATCATTACCGGGCAAACACACTGCCCAGTCACACACTCAAGGCAATTTAGAGACACAAATTTACCTAAATACACCTCTTTCAATCTTTCAGAGAAAATTCATATCACACTAGGAAAACATGCAAACCACACACACACAGCAAAAATGATCTTTGACCCCCAACCCCCAAAGGTGTGATATAACTTCTGTGTCCTGAGTCTCTGCGCCGTCCATACTGAAAAATCACCCAACCGTCAGTCTGTTTGTCCTGTTTGAGTCACCTGGGGCCCGTGCCAAGCAGCACAGGGCACAAGGCTGGGGTACATCTTGGGCAGGATGCTAGTCCATCACAGGTCATATACACGCACAGTCATACACTATGGGAAATTACAGAAGCACCAATTAGTCTAACCAATGTCTGTAGGAAAACATGGGCCCCATGAAGGCATGTCATATTGGCCCCCTCAGTCCAGACCAATTCAGCTATTTTCCAAATTTTTTAGGCCGCCTGTCATTCTGGGGCCCTTGGAATTGTCCTAACTTTCCACCACCATTACGGGGCCCCTGCCAAGCAGTGATGAGTTTGATTCGACAACAGTGTTTATTTGTTGGAACAATTCTAATGTGTATGAGAAAAGTGATTTGGCGAAGCCCGTCTCTTGGTCGTCGGCTCCATCGTCTCTGAAGCTGACAGATCTGGCTGGGTGACCAGGCAGGAGGCGAAGGAGCCAACCCTGGACCAGGACAGGGAGCCGGAGGGGTGGAGGTGGGCAAACTGAATAGCTGTAACGGCAAAGAAGCGGGTTAGACTTATATATAAAATCTGGACCAATGTGATTGAACACACTGGCGTTCATTAGGTCTCCTTGTTTGAACTTTCGTATTCATTTTCATAAATATTGGAAAGTCTTCTGAACCCAAGTCCTATTCACAATCAGCCTGGCTTTTGATTTCCCGCAGCTTTGACAATGGGTTCTCGTTTAAAAATTCATTTATCCGATTTTCCGTAATTTTTTTTGTAACAAAAGGGGGACTATAACGGTCTCATTTTAAAAATATTGCAGCTCCAGAATCGTGCCAATGATTCATGTGATATATGGACCCCTGAAAACAGTTTTAGCTAGCCAAAGCTTTCCACATTGTTCGCCATTTGGAAGTTTTTGCTTCCTCAATTTTTCTAAATATTTAAAACCAGTAATCCTTTGAAAAAGTTGGGCTTAGACTCTCCTGAGAGAAGGTTGGCCTTCCCAGGCTATGCTGTCTCACACACACACACACATACACACACACACACACACACACACACACATCTAGCTCATCTGGGGCTCGTTTTCCTGCTGCTGGAAACATATCAGTCACTTCCCATCCGCTCCCGCATTCAAAAATGAAAATTTGTCAGGTGTCGCACTCTATTGCAGTGGGTCACACAGGACTGCAGACCTCTGCTTTGGTAGAATTTTGCAGGTCGCCATAGATGGTCTGTAGTGCACTTTCACTTTGTGCATAAGCAGATCCATTTCCTTTGCAGAGAAGCGTTCTTTTCTACTACCTAACAAATCTGCAAAAATACAAGCGCACCTGACTCTTAAAGAGAATGGTAGATGACACTCTGGTTTATAGCATGTTATGCCACAAACACACCCATGACTCATTATGAAATAAGTACAACCCTTTGAACCACTATGGCGACTATATTTTTTGACCGTTGAACTAGCAGAAGTGGGTTGGCCACGCTCTAAAAGAACTTTCATGCTCTAACATAACTTTCGCCATGCACTTCAGACCGTGTGCTTTGGGTGGTTAAAGCAGGGCCCTAAAACACTGCTCAAATGAAACACCTCATTCATACTTAATAATGGATGTTTGTTTGGGAAATGTTGGGTCAGCTGGATTTTGCTGTGTTCAGTTTTTATATCTGCTTTCGCTTTTTAATTGGCATAAAATCATACAGACATCGGATACGTGACTTTTTGAATATTGCATTTTTTAAAATTTATTAAATAAGCATTTATTTCCTGAAAAAAATAACTTTAATGTAGTATAATTCTGGATGGAAATTTGATTTCATTTGATGGAGTGCTCATAAAATAAATGAAAAATCAGACTTTATACTGCTTGCCCAAAGTGCATTTTTGTTCGTGCTGGATTCGTCCAGCTAGTGTTCCCACCACTACCTACCACTAGTTACTGGTTACTCATTGGAAGCTCAGCCTTGTAGCCCTTGAATAAACGAATGTTCCATTTATATAGCACTTTACAGAACCAATGGGGAGCCACCTAAACCAGCATCATTGTGTAGCACCCACCTGGATGATGTGATGGCAGCCGTTCTGCACCAGTATGCTCACCACACAATAGCTAAGGTGGAGAAAGGGCAGGAGAAAGTTTACCAGTTAGGCATAGGGGACGATTAGGAGGTCAGATTTGAAAGGGCCTCAGTGTGCAATTTTAGGCAGAGTATCAGGGTACCACCCGTACTCTTTCTGCCCAGGGATCTTTTATGACCTTGGAGAAACAGATGTTCAGTTTTACATCTCATCAGAGGAACAGCACCATTTTTATAGCACTATGTTCCCATCGCTGCACTGGGGCATTGGGATCCACACTGACCACAGGATGGGCTAATCTGTTGGGCACACAAACAGCTCTTCCAGCAGAAACCCAGTCATCCTAGCTGGTCTCCCATCTAAGTACTGGCTGGGCCCACACCTGCTTAGCTTCAGATGATTACCTGGTCTGAACTGCAGCTGGTACGGCTGCTGGCCCAAATCCATTCTTATCTCACCTACATGTCTCTTTGTACCAGTGAGGTTGGTCTCCAATCCTGTTCCGCTGCCATGCCCCTGTGCCCAGTCTCCCTCCTCTTGAGTGCTGTCAGCAGACCATTTGTGTTAATTACCGATCCTATTTACCAGGTGTGGCTGGTTTCCTCGTTGTGAGGTATTGATTACTCTCTTCTCATCCCTGACACTTACTTTCCCCGCCTAACTGCCCAGTGCCTATGCCCTCTC
>JAODJW010000026.1:3169905-3187073 GCA_026777045.1 Hyperopisus bebe
CTGTGTGGTCACATGAGCCTGATTTCCCCGCCTACTGCCCAGTGCCTATGCCCCCTCCTGTGTGGTCACATGAGCCTGATTTCCCCGCCTACTGCCCAGTGCCTATGCCCCCTCCTGTGTGGTCACATGAGCCTAATTTCCCTGCTCCCCAGTGCTGTGAGTGTGTGTTCTGCCCCCTCTCTCTGAACCAGTGTGTGCCCAGCTTGTCCTGCGCCTGCATGAGTGCTCGCTGTACCCTGCATCCCTTAGATTAACCTTTCTGACCCTCATTCTGGCTCCCGTATCATTACTTCACCATTGTATAGTCGTTTTTTGTCCGCTTTACGTTTGGATCCCCTTCTATCAAAAGGGCCTGTTACAGAACCAAAATGTCTGCCGAATAAAAGCAAATGATGACATGGCCGTCACCGCAGATTTCCACCTGTTAAGCTCAGCCATTAACACAAAATGAACACACTATTTTCAGTCCAGAACACAAATAGCACAGCGATGATGGAGAATTAGCAGTGGCGTTCTGCAGAGGGATGTGCATGCTGTTCCTGATGGGTGAGAACATGCTGCTCAGAATGTTAACAGAGAGAATACAAAATCTATTCTTTTTGAAAAAGTGGAGAGAATGAAGCCTGTGCAAAAGCTAATCCTGGCCAGGGTCCCATGAAACATGGACTTAACCATGATACAGTCCATTCCAGCAGAGGAGTCTGGTCAGACTGGCCTGCTAACCCCAACCCGCTTTTTGCCATACTGGGACTTTAGCCAATGAAACAGCAACCAGGTGGCAGGTTCTAGATGTTTAGGAGGACAGATGTCCATCCAGATAAGGATTCTCATAAATACCGCCATTACAATGAATTGCTGCCTGTCTGGCTGTGGGAAGTGCTATTTCCCTCTCTGTCCGCCGTGTATGTTGTGCTGTGATTCTTCCTGAAATCAGTGGACTGCAATGGGCTGGCATCCCATCCAGGCAGCGCCAGCCATGTGCCGGAAATTGCGGAGGCAGGGAATCTTCCAGGGCTCCTGTGGAGAAAGGGTTTGTCTGGCGCGAGCCTTGGCAGGCTTCATGGTGAAGGGTTGGGCAGTCTGTCCAGACCCAGGGACCACGTCCGCACAACACTGTGGACTTCTGTCTAAAGCATCGATGGACCATAGTTTCAGTGATTGGCTGAATCTGATTAGCAATAAAAAGATGAAATGATGTTCGACTCCTTAGACAATGCATATGTCAATAAACATATTAATTGTGTGTGTCTGCATGTTTGTGCTTTGAAATGGCCGGCTATCCTGTCCAGGCTGCTCCCCTGCCTTGTTCCCTATCCTGCTTGGGATCGACTTCAGACCCTCTCCCTGCAACCCTGTCCTGAAGAAGCAGCTGGAAGATGGATGGATGGAGTATTTGGGGTGGTTGTGAAAAATGGGTTTAGTACAAATTCATTTAGGGGTCAGATTTTTCTCTACCGTAAATGCAGAACCATATGGCTGTATATTTAAAATGTAAATGTAGACCATTGACAAAAAAAAAAAACAACAGTCAAGGCTGTTGTCCCAGAGTACCATTCAAGGAGGAACCTTAAAAATCCATAAAAATTCAATCACATTGTTCATTGCCATCATAATTCAATAGGACACAACTCCAGACTGAAAGCTGACTAAGGCAATATATATATATATGTGTGTGTGTGTGTGTGTGTGTTTGCACTCGATACAGGATTGTGCAAATTTTCGAATCGTGGAAAGCAGATGCCGTAGGCTGCTGGCTGCTCTGGGATTCTCAAATAGCACTAGTTCAGATTGATTGGGAATATACAGCTATCCGAGCCAGTGAAAAGCCTCAAGTTCGATTTTTATATTAAATATGAATAAACTAATTCTAGCTTGTCCACTGTCAGAGCTCTTTAGATTGTTGGGCACACATGAAAAACATTCAAAACGCATAAACACAAAATGTGACACGGGCTGTGATGTTTGCTTTGACTGCTTTTGGAAAATAAAATCAATGTAGAGAGCCTGGTAAATAAAATTACATTTGGTAACACTTTAGATAAAGTACTCCACATATTTTCATAAGCTCCACATTATGCTTTTAAAGGGATTACATAAACAGTCATAGATGATATGTGCCACATCAAGGGTTTATGAAGGTCTCATGTAGGCCCCTATCTTCAGTGTTAATGTACATATTAATATTTCTGAACCAAATCTCCTTTCCAGGAGCCTTGTGGGGGAGTAATCGGTACGGTAATTCTGGGTAGGCGAAGCCAGCCTCATATATGGTTATTATACATAAATACCTAGCAAAAAAAAGTTTCAAATTTAAAATCAGGGATGCTAAAATAAACACAATCAATGGCAGTTAAAAGGCTGGCATCTAAATGCACTGGCATTTTAATCTCTGGGAAATGTAAATGCAAGTTTATTTTCTGCCGTAAGCTCGTTTGTACCGGGCATTGGCGAGTTTGTTCCTGCAAACAAACTCCAAGGGTGTTGTTTTCCACACGGCTGCGTTTTTATTGATAATAATTCCAAAGACGGCAAACTTTTATGTCATTTCATGGTCATATTGCTTAAACCTTTCCATGCAAATGGAGGTGGAACCCGGAATCGACCCTGTGTGTCCCAGCTAGGGGGAAGGGGTGGTGTAAGATACAGGGGGGCGGGTAATGAAGGGAATAACGGCAGAGGTTCATTACAGAGATCCAATGCAGCCCCCCACTCCCAAGACCGGGAAATATGCAGGACACCAGACCTTCTTCTGCGCCAGGACTAAAGCAGTCCGCCTAGCAATCTAGAACTGAGAGATGGCAAGTTCTGCCAATCATAGCTGTCAGAGCTTAGAATCTTTGCTGAATGTGCCCCCTGCTTTTCCTAGAATTGTGGACCGTACCAAATAGCACGTGATCATACTTCTTGCCCTCTGAGATCTTCATTTTCCAGACGCTGGGGTGACTTTATGACGGAAGTGCTCTCACCATAGATGTGGGGGGTCCCCACAGAAGTTTAGGAATCCATTCAGTCCCTCTCTGTTAATCATTCATTACAGGCCTGTGACTAATCCCAAATTAGAAATGCAATGAACGGATCATTGCAGTGAGAACAGTCAATTGTAAACCCACATGCTGCGGTGCGTGCAAAGGAAGAGCCGCTGGAACAATCAACAGCGGGACAGGCGTGTTGGCGACTTTGTAAGGCGGGGGGCCGCAATTGTGGACAACAACCTGGCAGGACATCGGTACACGACGGTGACCTGAAGTCTTCGGTGGCATGAAATGTCGGCATTTGGTTGTCGTTTAAGCAGCCGTGTAACAGATGGCGTTGCGGTACACACAGCTGATGGGCGATGCACATGCCGACGGCCGCGGACGAGCAAACAGAAATGATGACAGACGCCCCACGCGGCTCTGAGCCGAGGTGGACCACCAGTGAGGCAGTTACCATGGCGATTAGTCTGCATGCTGTATGGACAATGGCATTTGACCATTAGGTTTAATGGCTGCCGTTGCATCATACAGGGTTGGTGTTACACTGTAACGGTGGTTGAAGTGGCTCCCATTGGATCTGTAAAGCACTTTGGGTGCCTTGAAAAGTGTTATATAAATGTAACTTTCATTCATTCATTCATTTTTTTCATTCATCTGCTGCTAGATCCACATATAAGGCATGTTGTATAAGGATGGGTGTGGGGGGGGGCGGGCATTGGTCTCACCCAAGGCCACTTTCAGGCTCACAGCTGGGCTCAGTTATGTTATGGCACTAGGAAGTAAAACACTGTGCAGGACCAAGGGGCTCTGTGGATGTGCAGCAATCTCACACCCCCAGGGCTGGTGGTATCTCGTTCCCTCCCTGCCTACGCTTGTGCGGTCTGCATGTCCTTTCTGACTGCGTGTGCAATCTGCATGTCCTCCCTGCCTGCATGCCTGCGGTCTGCATGTCCTCCCTGCCTGCGTGTACCGTCTGCTAGTCTTCCCTGCCTGCGTGTGCAATCTGCATGTCCTCCCTGCCTGCGTGTACTGTCTGCACGTCCTCTCTGCCAATGTGTGAGGTCTGCATGGCCTCCCTGCTTTCCTTCTGCAATCATAACCATGTGCTTAGGTGGATCTGAGTGTGAGTGTGAGTGTGAGTGTGAGTGTGAACATGTGCCCTGTGCAAGACTGGCATCCTGTCTCTGGTGACACCCATGTGTCCTGGAACTGGCTGCAGGCTCACTGCGACCATTTACTGGATGAACCCTTAAGGAAACTCAAACGATTCATGCATATGCAGCCTCTGTGCTCAGAGCAGTAACTGCTTCAGTGTACATCTGCTTTCATGCAGTAGTCTCCACAATTATTGGCAGCCCCGGTAAAGATAAGTAAAAAGGGTTATAGGAAATTTATTCCAAGAAAAAGAAATCTGAATGTGTAGGAACTTCTTACCTATCCTAATGCCAGTAATTGTGGAGGGGACTGTATCTCGCAACATATCCGGGGTGTTAATGGCATTTTTTTTGGTATTTGAATTTATTGTATATATTCAAGTTAAGCACCCCAAACCCCAATGGTGCAACATATATAATATTACAGTATATGCTGCATATATAATAACCTAATGCAATACAACACTGCAGTTTTATTTTGAATGCATTTTAATAGAATCAACTATAATTTCCCAGGGGGGCACTAAGAACTTAAATAATTGCACAGATGTTTGTCTCTGCATTCATTCTTTTCTTATCTTCTTATCTGCACTTGCTGAATGCATAAATTAAGCACGATTTCGTCTTGCCACCTGACTACCTCCTGATTGTCAGTCCATCATATTTCATTTAATCATTGCTTAAGGCAGCAAAGCCATTTAAAAAATTTATTACACGACTGTGAAATGACATTTAGCTGTGGCATGACACTTTTTCTTCTTCTTGTCTGCAACAGGATGCCCTGGACATATGGAAACGAGTATCTTCATTGGCCGCTCAGTTAAAACCATTACTGGTCAGACCTTCACCGTGGGTGGTGTTGGCTGGCCGGGCAAACTCTTATGACTCAGCCTGGCTCTGTGGGCATGCAGAAGCATGGACATGGCATGTGGGCAACATGAGGGCAAGACATGCAAAACCAGGAGAAATAGCCAGAGACAACGCAAAAGGAAGTGGCGTTACATGCAGCACCCATGAATTAATGAACAACATTATCCACTGTTATTTATTATTATGTATCAATCTCACACTGTTGCCTTACACCTCTGGGGCCAGGGTTCGAGTCTCCTGCCTGGCCCAAAACTCCATATGTGTAGAGTTGGCATGTTCTTCTCTGCAGTTTCCTCCAGGATCTCCAGTTTACCCCACAGTACATGGATTCTGCATGGAACAAGCGGGTATGGAAAATGGATGGATGATTTGTATTATGCATGATGTATTTGAATCATCCACTAAATTCTTGCATGGTAAGTGGTGAATTCTAACATGTGCACCTTGTGTGAGCCACGTACGTGATACATAGCAGCAAGCAGCACACGTACATGAAAACACAGATAAATACATGCCAGGATACCAAGGAAGAACAGTATTTGTGGAATCTTAATTAGTCTTAATCTTAATGCTTATTCATGCTCAACATCATGCTGATCGTCTTTTCACAGACTCTGCTTGGCTTAATTCAAAGTCAGAGATTTTCCTAGAAGCCAGAGGTATGAACTGTTCAGCATGAGTTTGCTCTGATATTAATCTTAACTTGTTGTTGTAAGCATCTCTTCATTTCCCCTCATGATGGTCCTTGTGCAGATGTAGGTGTGTATGATTCAGGTGTCTGAAGATCCAGTGAAATCACTCCTGTGAAAATACCTTCAGCAAGCGTGGATGTTCTTAAATCATCACTGATGGTGGCGGAGTTTTCCAGACATGAGGGGATGAATGACTTTGGGTCTAGACCACAGAAGGACAGAGGCATCATTTGGCTGAATAAGAGAGACCCAGCGCATGCTGATATTTGCGAACGCGGTGCTGCCTCGTCATCCGTAACACCCAGAAGGTCAGAGGGCCTTTTCCAATGACTGCTTTTCATTCTGCAGGCCAGACACGCGTAGACGTTTAAATCCAAAGACCGAAACCGCTCAGCTTCTCCCTCGCCTTCTGCACTTCGGTGACACTGCTGCGGATTAAATCTTAGATGACTGATGCATGCACACAGCTCTGTGCAACCAGAGAGTCGTTCCGCTCCTATGCACCTGTGACATCAACGAAACAACAGTGCCCCAATCCCCGCATATTCTGTCTCCATCATTCATCAAACCCTGGCAATATACAATAAAGACCCTTTTTACAGAATGACTATTCAACATTTACTTTTAAACCTGAATCCTGAGCAAGCACATCTTGTTTTGCATACAGGGCAATGTGAAACACCTGTACTGGCTCAATACGTTATTCCTGTGGGTCTCAATCGGTATTTTTCTGCACAGCACCAAAGCTGTGCATTTTGTAGTTCTGTTATAAAAGCATTATAGTTTGTGAAGAATGCACATGAGATTCTCATGCTTCATTAGTTTAATCAATAAATATTTTAACTATTTTATTATACAATAGTAGTTACTATTGACACTTACTATGTCAAACTGCTCAAGTGAACAGTTAAATTTTAATGCGAACACAACCAGCCAAAGATGCCGCATCTGATAGCTGGTTCAGTTGCAAACTTACAAACTCACAGAAAGGGACCTGATCACCCAATAGCAATTCAAACCTGAATGGCAGCAAATCCCACCAGCAAAAATGACAGCATTCCAGCATCTAATGAAAAGCCATCCCAGAAGAGTAGAGGCTATTATAGTAACACGGGGTCCACCGATTTCATCTTAATACCCATGATTTTGTAATGAAATGTTGGACAGGCTGGTGGATATAAATACACAAGTACTTAAAGTTCAGCTTGTTAACGTTGCTTTCTTGAAGGTTTGATTTTGCACCACGATAGATTGCCTGCACATATCTTCGAGTGTCGGCAGTAATTCTTATTATAGCTGTTAAGACTGGACACTTTAATTAATGAGGCATTAAACCCATCGGTGGCAAGATCCTGGAAAACGGGTAAGCAGAAAGGGAGAGATGGGTAAAAATCCAAAGGATTTTAATGATGGAGGTGCCAGGCAGTATGAGCAGAATGTTGAGATCAGACTAAATACGTTGTGAGCTGTCATCCTGTACTGCGCTGCCGTTTTGCATGTAGCTGGAATCTTTTAAATGTGAGAATCTATGTCATCTCCACAAGAAAATGGTGCGTAATATCGAAAGCGATGTTCAGTCTGAAATGATTCTATAAAGGACAAGATGTATAAGTTGGTCAAACCTCAGAGCTCTGTTGTAATTGCAGTGCAAAAGGCCACCAGTCTAGCGGATAGGTTTCTCTAAACGGGCCTGGCTGTGTGTGCGTGCCTATGTCTGTGTGCAGGTGCGAGTGTGTCTACAGCTGCAGTGGGTTGGCATTATGTCCAGGCTGCTGTACAGCTCGGTCCCTACGCTTCCCCGGATCAGCTCCAGATCGCCACATCTGCGCTTAGATGAGCGGCCATTAAAAATGCATAAATGTTTTCACAGATCTAGCCTGTTGAATACCGTTCAATAAACACACACACGAAACATTAATATTTTAAAATATAACGGCCACTGTAACATAGCTAAGATGCCTGAAATAAAAATTAAATTGCTGAAGAAATTAAATAAGTAATGCAACAACTGGAATTACTTATCATCTCATTTGAGAATACTTTTAAAATATTTAGATTCAACCGAATCATTTTTTTTACCCACAAAACTTTAACGCGTCTACACAGAATGCACTCGTACCTTAAGTTAAAATACAGGTTGTTCCATCCCACTGAAATTACACCTCAAAGTCTTACGTGGTTATTCAGTGATTTTTTTCTTTTTGAAGAGTGACTTGTTTGACTCAGAAAGAAGTGGGTGTGTTGTCACCAAGTGTAGGTACAAGACGGGAGGTGTGTAGGTACCATGGCTAGGATTCATCTTCCCTTTTTGCGAAAGCACAGCTTGACAAATGAATGACACACTGGAGGTGGAGACTTCACCTTCAAAGAAATCGAAACGACATGTGTCTTATCAGTTGAAATAAACCCGCACATGCCAAAAATAATCCAAAATATATTTTTTAAATCTTTTCTGAAGAATGAATGATCCATTACAAGAAATACATCTTCCCTCAGCACCGATACATGATTTTTCTCTCACCCAGTGACAATGGCAAGTTTGACGATTGCCTCGCTGCCTTTCACTTTTCACATGTAAATGATTAAAAAAAAAACTGGTTTCCGCAGCATTTTCCACTGGATGCTTAGGTATAACACAAGCGCCAATGGAAACTGAACAAAAGCTGCCAGGAACAGGCAGAACTCAGCAAACAAAAACGTTGTTATGTATCATTGTTCCTTTAGCAATATTTGTCGGAATTAAATTAGGTTTAACGATCGTACCTCTACCATTGTTTCGAAAAAGAATTGCGACCCTTAGACTAATTAAGATTCCACAAACGGTGTTCTGCCTTCGTATCTTGGCATGTATTTATCATTGTTTTCATGGATGCATGAAACCCTTTTGGTGTTTGTCATACAGTCTTTTATAAAAATAAATATAGACATATCAATATGTCATGCATTACGCAGCATTTCGTCTGGCTCTGTGAAGAGGCCCCAGCAAGCTGGAACCAGCGGTTTTGCATACACCAGCTAGCGGAGTGCAGTACCTGACAATTTCCCCCAGGGGGAGCTGCTGAGGGGTGCAAACCTCATCATCTGTGACCCGTGCTATATCACGGCATCTCCGTGGGAGGCGTAAGCTGGATGCCAGGTCACTGCTGAAGGTTACAAATCTAGAAACCATACGCCTGGAGTGTCACTGGGACGGAAAATGTTCGGTACGTGATGATCGCCACGCAGTAAAGTAACAAGAGTCCCGAAGGAGAGTTGACGTCCCCAAACTCATAAAGGCGGGAAAAACTAAAGCAGCACGGCGTGACACCTTAGCTCCCCATGCGGGATCTGTAATGATAAAGCAGGAAAACCCTTAGACGTCGCGTGCATTCAGGACTTACCCTAGAATACATAATTCCATATGGGTTACAGAGTACCTCCATACTTTCTCCAAGCCAAATAAAAAGAATGTTTTTTTCCCTTCCAGGTAGGACACTCCTATCCATCAGCAGACACAGCGGGCCTGTTTATCAGCCTGCGGCTATGGCGGTATGAACTATTATCTGCTGAGACTTATCATTTTGAAAGGAGGATTTTAGGCCCTGCTCTCCCTATCGTAGCTGTATTATTACTTATTGCATGCTAGCTTTCCGCAACGGCCGTATTTTCCCCAATGTATTTCTTTCAAGCAAGTCGAGCACAATTTTCTTTTTGGAAGTGACACAACTTTTCCTTGTTAATGAAAGGGTTACATTATCATAATTACGTTTAGGTGATAATGGGCATAATTATAATTGCAAGGTTATTTTGCCGTCGAAAAATTGATGCGGGAGGGAGAGAACACAATCAGGTGGATACGTTTTGTATATTCACCACATTAAGCAAAGAGGTATCGACTGTAATATCAGCCCATCTTCAGCTTACGTGCATAACCTTTGTGAGAGAATCTATTGAGGTTTTGAAAATACAACCTGAAAAGCCGCTGTGCGCTAATCCAGCTCATTTTGATGTATTTTTTCCTGTTCGCTGTCTTAATGTGAAATGATATTTTAAAAGAGAACTGTCTGGCATAGATGGATAACACAACACAGAAATAAAACAAATGCTTCCAACATAATAACATGATCTAAGAATGTATGAATGTATGTTCACGAGTACAGTCATGCATTGCTTAACGACAAGAATATGTTCCTAGAGATATATCTCTGGGTGATTTTGCCATTGTGAGAACATCACACAGTGCACTTACACAAACCTAGTTGGTATAGCCTACTACACAACTAAGCTATATAGTATAGCCTAAGTAACATTAAAAAGTACAGTATAGTTAATACATAAACCAGTAACATAGTTGTTTATTATCACTATCAAGTACAATACAGGATTGTATGTGCTAGACTTTTATACGACTGGCAGTGCAGTAGGTTTGCTTGCACCGGCATCACCACAAACACCTGAGTAATGTGTTGCGCTGTGACATCACGACGGGTACCACGTTGCTAGGCGATAAGAAATTTTCAGCTCTGTTATAATCTTACGGGACCACCGTCGTATATGCGGCCCATATCACAAAGATATCTTATCCCTGTCTCACAAAATTTTTACTGATGAGCTTGTAAATGCCCAATTATAACTCATTTATGAGTATGTTTACTAACTCATTGTTTTATACTTGCAAGTGATTTACAAGTTGTTTTGTAATGCATTTACAAAAATTTGTGAATGAATCTTTCTGTCTATTAATGTGTTATCATATGATTAATAAGAATGTATAAGAGCAGACCTAACTAATCTGCTACCCATACCAGGTGTTAATTAGCTGGTTCATGTAAAATGATTCTTCATTGCCTTCATTCAGTGTCAGTCAGGAAGGTAGGAGAACTTACTCTTTGTATATAGCAGTCTTTTCCCTGACCCACAGACGGTCCACATTTTTGCTCCCTCTCAGCTCCCTGCCCGACAATCCACATTTTTGCTCCCTCCCAGCTCCCTGCCCGACAGTCCGCATTTTTACTCCCCATTTTTAGGGACTGTATGCAGGAAACACTGGTATATAGCAAAGCTGTCCCAGACCCTTGGCTAGACCAAGATGCAGTAAATGCAAAATACATTTTTGCTTCAAAGGGGTAAGATCTTAGATCAGTTTGGTGCTTCTGCAATGCAACTCCACTCAGCTTGAACGAAACTGTAAATAAAGACAGATGTTGAAATCCAGTAATGGATGAAATGGTTTCGACAAATCCACCCCCGCATAAATTTCATGCAATGGCTACCGCACAGATAAATGTTGATATTTCCTTTCTTTTCCTTTGGTCCATGAATAACGTTTTTTGTTTAAGTAGAGCCCTTACCTCAGCTGCATCAGTGGCAAAAAGGCTGAAGGGAAAAAGGAAAACAGGAGAGAGATGGCATGTCTAGCATGAATTCAACTGTTTTAGAATAAAGCTAATTCTTGTGGACTGGATGCTCAGGTAATCTGAGTTACGCATTTTAATATACCTTATGAAGAAATTATACCAGATTCCACTGGCATACCGCCAGTGTGGATGTCATTATCACAACAGTATAGCACTTCTGATAGAAAATAGAGACCCATGGAAACTTCATTGGAATAACTGCTCACATATCTATAGCTGGTCAAATTTACACCCATTCTTCATGGTGACATGACGACAGGATGCCAGCTCTCCCAGAAACACACTTTATCAGCAATATCTGCTTTTTGCATCTTTAAAAGTGGATCATTTCCTCTTGTCCACCTCGGCCAAAAACATCATGTTTGAAAGGTAATATATGATGAACTACGATTTCTGTCTGCAGGCGAAAGGCTGTCGGGGTACAGGCACTGTTTCCGATGGGGTGGGTGACCAGAAGGGTGGGCCAGAGCGACCCTTCAGACGCCTTAATGCCGCAGTTACGGCGCTCTGCAGGAGGGCATGAGGGAGCTTCTCGCCGCGCACAGATTCCTCTGACGGAGCCTCCCGGCATGCTGATAGTCCTCGTGTGACTGTAAAGCACAGGAGAAGTGGAAGCCTTTACCATGACAAGCTGACTCCTTGACATCAAAGGGCCACACGGAGGAAGATCCTATTATGTCGCTACCTCTTCACTTAGTGTCGATCCTCTAAAGCGATCGTCGGGGGGGGGGTGGGCTAGGGGAGCGACTAAATTAAAACCCCAGTGAGGCATCTGTACATGCCTCACGTACTTTCCCCAGGCTTTCCTGGATTTCAAACTCCGGCTGAAATATGATATATGATACAAAGGGAATATTCTGTCACAGCAAATGGGCACACACAATCCACCATTTATAAACCTGTTTTAAAGAGCCATTTTTGTTTTGGTCTAATTAAGGTGTTTTGCCTTTACTTTTTGGGATAGTTTTTTATTTTCTTTGATTTATTGTGAAGTGAACACGGCAGCCCACTGCAACTAACCACACTGTTTTTTTTACTTGATGTAGTCCCTAAAACAAATAATACAACTATGGACATAACACTGTTTGCTTCCAAACTTATTAGAGAGGGAATTGAGGTTCTGTATTATTGTTTTTCTAAGAAGTCCATTAAGCTCCTCCGTGCCTGCTGTGGTGTAACCCATGAGCGAAAGACCTGCCACTATACACCTGTATACTGATGGCAAAAACATGACATCAACGCTACTATCTATGCTAACGATGGTATGAAGGTTCAGCAAACAGAACATCAACTGTATATTCTACACTTACGTGATGAAATGCAAGTGTGTATCTGCCTTATTATGCACATATGCCTGGATACATAAAGGGGGAAATTAAACCTCCCTTTTCCTTAAAAATTGACTTGTAGCCTAATATGTTGGGGAAGCTGCTGATTCACGCTTGGGAGTGACCTTGCTGTACCCAAACTAAGCTGTTCCACTGAGATTTTTAACTGCACAAGTGAATTAAGAAGAGAGCAGGTGAGAAAGGATCGTTGGTTATTTAAATACAAGTTGCTTGTTAGTTGTTATGCAGGGAGTTAAGTTGTTGTCTCCTTTCCTTATACCTTCTTGTCACATAGCAAGACCAGTATATCTTGGATCCTCTATTACTGATACCCATTACTAACAAGCTAGCTAGCAATACACAATGGGTCTGGAAATTAGTAGTAAAGTTTAGATAATCTTATCTCTACTGTTACCGCAGAATCATAGTAATAGTTAGATAAACGAAAACCTAATTAATTTTCACATTATTTACTTTTATAAATAACAAGGACATGTTCTATAGAGAAATCAGAATTCATTTTATCGCAAAAATTTATTTCAAATTTAAAGTTAAATAAATTGAAAGCATAGTTTTCAGCCAGTGGTTGACAGTGAATGAAGCGAAGAAATAAAAAACTTAAACATGAAAACCATAATAGTTAAATCAGTAATTATCAGCATAAAAACACATAAACATTAAAAACACTAATGACTAAGTTCAGTCATAGGTAGTAACATAAACTCCTTTTCTCTACTAACAGGCTAGTATGAAATCCTAAGTCATACAGAGCAAAGAGAAGCATAAACTCATTTGCCCCCTCTAGTGGTTATAAGTAGGCAAGCAACATTTACTGCATCAAGGGCACCTGGAAGGCTCTCTACTAAACTCCAAAATGCAGAATACATTACCTATTATATTATGGATGAGGTTTTCCTTGGGTTAAATTTAGTTAAAAAGGCAAATAATGACATATGTTTAACATTAATTTCCAATATAAATGAATCTATAGTGAATGATAAATAACTGCACTTAAACATATTCTTATACAATATATTTAAACAAGAAAGGCTGTATGATAATGCATAAATCCAGTGCAGACTGATCTTTTTCCCCTACATGACTTGCCAGACCTTCGAGAGGAATCATCTATTTCAACAAGACAGTGATGGAGCTGGCGGGGGTCGGGGGCAGTTGGGGGTGGGGGGGGGCGTGTGCCAGATGCCCCGCCGAGGGGTTAATAAGCTTGGCCTGGGGAACGCCACTGAGACAACGTGCCAATCAATACGCCAGGGAGATTGAAGAGGCCGTCCGGGCAGCCGCGCGATTGATCTCGTCATGATGTCAGATAACAATCCGATAGTTTCTGCTGGCAGTGCCGATGCTGAAGAGGTTCCGTAAGGTCGGCCTGCCAGTCTCTGGGCAGTGGCGATCACAGCTACTTTTATTTTTGCTTCTTTTATGGAATCTGCTGCCGAGTGAAACAGAACTCAAGCCGGCCTCGCAGTGGGATCCCTCTGCTCTTCAGAGAAGCGGGCCGTGAGCACTCTCTGTCTCGCACGACCCATGCCCCGCTTCCCGTTCCGTTTCTGCTGACGTACAGCGGGGCTCTGAAACTCACCTGCGTCTCATTTCACCGCAGCCGCTAATGTCTCGTCCTGCCGGAGCTGGTTTTTAATTTAAATGTAAATAAACTGCCTCATTATACAGAGGGACTGTTAACAGGCGTCGCTCTCGGCTCTCGATTACATAGTCGGCAAGATCGCTTTATGCCACCATTAGCAGGAAAGCTGACTTTTTCAGTAATATTTGTACTTTTTTCGGTGAACAGCCCTGTGCTCTTATTCACAGATAGGCAGGGTGTGTCTCACATACTGTGAAATGTGGTTCAAATGGTTATTAAAACAACATGAGGAGGTGAATTCAAAGGCTCCTTTTCCTCTTCTTCCAGCCCATCAGTCTTTTGGCCCATGTCCCACGTTCGGCACGCAATCACACGTCGCCACAAAGGCAATAATTTCGAGACTGATATACGATAAATGGTACGAGCTTTGTGATTGGCTGAGGCTATGTTTGCCATTAATAATGGGATCAATGACGAAGATGGGAGAAATGAGACATCATACATTACTCAATGAAAACCAACAACGTAACCAGTGGATTAAAGCAGGCAGAGACTGACAGCGCAAGGTGACCGTACTCCGCTGGGGTTAGGAGAGCTCACCCCTGCCATCACTAATCAATGGGCTTTGTGACGTGGGGAAGCACCAGGTGGAAAATTCATGGGCTGTAACACAAGTCACCCAAAGAATCTTGACGTTCCAACAGTGGCTTTTGTTGGCATTGGCTGCGTACAGTCAGTCTTGGCTTGGCGGAAAGTCCCTGGCTGTCAGTGATTAATGCAGTTCCTGCTTCACTCACACTTCAAAATACTGTCAGTACTGTTCCAAAAGGGGACCTTTTCACTTACTGCAAGTGAGGAAAGAATTAAAAATGTTCCCCCAGCATAGCTACCAAATGGGTTCCAGGGTGATGACAAGTGCTTTTGTGCTTGACAGGTTTAAAAGCTCTAGAATCCAATAAAACAGACTTCTTTTAAATTCAACAGACTGGGATAGAAGCAGAAGACCCTTTGAATGAGTTTCACCTGTAATATACTCAACAATAAACAACAATAAAAGATCCATGTATCTTGCAACACTTCCTACTCCAGGAAGTGATGCATATACACTTAGCCAGTATGCAGGAAATGCTAAGGAGAATGAATCTAAACAAGACCTCCCTCACCTACCTGATGTGTTAATTATTTTATACAGAGCATCTACATATATATGTATGTTTGTCCATCCCTGGATAAATTCCTTACCCAGGTCTGGGTCAAAGGGGATCTTACACTCTGGCCAGAGCACATGCACACACATGCATTTGAAATTGGGGATTGTATTATAGACATTTTAGAGATTACAATTAGACTAATTGCATACCTTTGGATTGAGACAGGAGGATACAAAGGAAACTTAGAGGACAAGAAAACTCCATAAACACATAGAGCAGAGGCAGGATTCGAACCTTCAACCTTCAGTATGCCCACAGTATGTTGATTCATAATCGATTTTCCAACTCATAATATTTTCATGCTTGGATAATATTTTTTGTGACTAGTCACCAATTAGCATTCAATACCAGCCACACGGCTACATGATATTAAAGATACTGCTTGTATGTGGGGTAGAGAAAAGACAGATAAGAAAATGGACACTTTCAATCAAGTTATGCTGTAGATCCTGCCATCCACAGGGAACATTCAATTATTATAATTGTCAGGAAAGCCAGAGGGCTTTTCTAAGATATTTGCTAGAGAGATATGTCATGCTTGGGACTGATTGAACATAAGATCTTTACATTTGAAAATTCTCAGTCACTTGATGCAGTATCTAGTTGCAATGCATTGACAGGATCGATTAATTCAAGCTTAGAATAAATCTCTCAAGGTGTACTTCTCCTACCTCTATAGCTTACTTGAGCTTCAAGCAGTTTCTCAGTAATCTAACTTGCTTACCAACAGATTAAAGACTTTACTAAGCCTGTCACTGACTAAAGTATGAAATGCTATGACTGGACTAGCCTAGACATCACAGAAAGAACTCAGCTCTCGAGTTGCTGTGGCAATATTCAAATGAGGCTGAGCCCATGTTCATTTGCATAGCCCCGCCGTGTCACCCACAAATTGTTATCACATTCGCATGATTTTGCTCCTCTCTTAGTAAACATGCTCCAAATATTATTCAATAAAGTGAAGGACGTTGAAGAAAGTCATTCTGCTTCCAAGGTGAAGGATCAGCCACAAAAAAATAAATATTTTCTATGGACAGTCAGTGTCTCTTGTATCCATGAACCAACAAAGGGTCCGACCTCCTTCAGTTAAAAATGAAAAAAGAAGTGTTAACACCAAACATTAGATCAGTAATAATAATTTTGGTAATACTAACAATTATTTCCCTTTTAAAATAATGCAGTTTACAGAGTTTGACAGGTACCTCTCTGCTTGCAGTGCTACATACAGTATTCACTACATACTGTATTCACTGAAGTGTCTCATGTGACATAGTGAGGTCAAAGGGCACATCCCCTGTATCATGTGACGCAACAGAGTATCACGTGGAGATTTGCCTGACTAAATAAGTAGGTAATTTCAATGTGGTGCTAAACTAATGTCTGATTGGTCACTGTCTCTGAAATGCTGGCTGGGCAGTTGTAAATAGTGGACTGGCAGGCAGACTATTTGGTCACCCTGATGGGTTTTGATCATCCAACAGATGTGGCCACCCCAGAAGATATGTCTGAGAGTAATTCATCTGAAAAAGCAGAAGGATTACAGGGCACGTGTTGTATAAAAAACAAAAAAGTCCATTTTAAACTAACAGCGCATCAGCAACATGGGCAAGACCAACGTTACCATGCTGTACCAAATGAGCTTGTTTACTTCTATTGGAATCAGAATTACTTGTTATGGTAATGTGGAAAATGATGACACTGTCCATCTATGGAAAGGGACTTTAATTGTTCATTTTCATTTGAACCTTACTTCCTTTCCAAACTTGCTATGTTTCCTTCATTGCCTTTGAAGTTTTCCTTTGTAAAATAGAGATATGTGATCATCCCTGTGGGGAGATTGTCTTTTCGCCTGTCCCATCTCGCTCTATGAGGCACAAGTGATAGCATGGTTGGGGGTCGCAACACAGGATCAGGCAATGTCCAATGGGGGTAGGGGGGT
>JAODJW010000026.1:3215378-3237213 GCA_026777045.1 Hyperopisus bebe
AACCTTTGTTAAACCGAAGTTTGTGGCCTTTGCATTATGTTGCGTTGTCCCTGACATTTTGATCGGGAACCGTAACAGGCCTTTTGGTCAAATTCACATTTTGATAATTTCTTGCTTTGGATTCTTTCTCATGGTGTCCAGTGGGCATTTGATTCACATTAGTATACCAATGTCAGATTCTGTATTTATAGATAGTGAAACTGATTTATAGCATTTCTATAATAACAGAAAAATGTTCTCAAAGCAGGAGATGAAATGCTTAAGACCATGACATTATGGGTAGTCACAATCCCTTCATTTTGCCATGAATAGTGATATGTTCTTATTATTTGACAAATAATGTTATTCCTTCATACCTTGGAGAGGCATAAAATCAAACTGTTTGATAATTATTCCCTCCTGTCCTTCACCCTGGAAGAGACCATAATATAATTTATAAAATCATTCTTTAACTGACTTTTCTGATTACTTGAGGGCTCAAGAAATCCACCAAAAGGCCATAACTTTTATTATTGAATTTGGGGGGAGGAATGACATTAAGTTTGCATAAGGTGGCATGAGCTATGCATCACGCTTCAGTGCCGCATGGTCTCAGTTCACCCGAAGCATGTTTATGGAAGAAGGCCTGACAAAAACAGATGGTTTATTGTATAAGGAGCCCAAAAGTACTGTTCAGATTTAACAAGCAGACACACACAGACTGATTGAATGGTTATAATCAGGGACTCAAAGACAGGCAGTCTGATCAAACTGAAGAGGTACAAGGTCATCACATTTGTGCTATATGCCAGATGTAACAGGAAATGCAAAAGATCTCATTGTAACTGAGTCAAGGCGAACTATTTTTTGACTCAGACTCCACTCCGACTCGTTGATAATGACTCATGAACAATAGTAGTCTTTAAGGCTCTGCTGAAATTGCTACACATGTAAAGCATTGAGTGTACAACTCGATAAACATATCACTATGTACGGTTGTGCACGGAGCGTAGGTACTGGAGCAGGAGATGCGTGAGGTCAGGCCATAACAATAAACGACACACTTTATCCGTTTTGCCGCTAGTACAAACTGCGTATCTGATCTGACAAAGCGCGTGATATTCCAAATGCTATTCACAGTTTTATTTTACATTAGAAGGCATCGCTTAGGAATAGGTGTTGCTTAACCTGTGTTATAAATTATATATACATTGTGTTGTTATACAGTGACACAGATCGTCACAGATTGCTATAAATCTGATACATAAATTATCACATATGTCCCTTTTCGTCTCTGACATCCCCTTCCAAGTCACGCTGTATTTTCTTACAACTTGGAAGGGGCCACACCACTTAATTGTGCCCCGCATCTTAAATTATTCGTTATAAGTTTTGTCACAAATTTAAATTTATCGGTTTTTAATAAAGCAAAAGCATAACGCCAGCAAATAATTTGATTGAACGGTAATATCACTGACCGCTCTCTGATAAGTAGTAGAGCAGCACGACTGCACACATTAATTTAACTTTTTAATATGTGATTTGCAATGTTACTGGAATAATCATTTATTTAATTGCACACACACGAGCTGAGAGACAAATCGATTTTATCTGGTAGTTGGAGTTTTAACTTAAAAACAATGTGTAATGAAAATCGCAATTTACTGTAAACATGCATTTACTTCAGCAGCACGACACACGGGGTCTGGGTTATACTCATTCATTAGCGAATCACATCACTCTAACATAGCTGGGGGCGGAGTCCAGCATGGTTTGGTCTGGCTCCATAGCAGGGCCAGTCTGACGTGCTTTCGGTACAGCAATTTATGCATACACATATGGTCCAACTCAGGAATTTATGTCAAAATTCCCTGCAAGAGATTTGTTCATCATGATGTTATTTTTGAGAAATATTAGTTTTAAAATCGATATTAGAAAAGTGCTTAGGTTCGTACAAAAATTTTATTGCTTCAGAGGGATTTGAAATACTTTGAAAATGTACATACAACTAAGGAAATATGAGACATTCAGTTTTTTAACTGTTCAAGAGGTGATTCCCTTTGAGTCACATCAGTTAATAATAGAAAAAACAAATAAGTGGATAAATTTTTGATAAATAGTAATGTCAAATTATTGCCTCATGCTGGTTTCAACAGCTGCTCATGCAGTTTTAGGTGTTGGGCGCTGTGACCACTTACCCACAAACAGTGGTTCAGGTCCAGAAAGTATAAATCCAGACCAAGATTTTGCTTCAACCAACCAAATCAATGTTGCTATTTATATAATGCTTTTCAAGACACTCAAAGCACTTCACAGAACCAATGGGGAGCCACTTGTAGTCAGTCATTGTTATCCCATTTGTAGTTTTGACCCCTGGTGGTCTGTTTCTAGTGTTTTCTGTTTTGTTAATAAACCCCCGTGTTCAGAGTCACAGTGACAGATTACTCAACTGGTTGGTTGAAACAAAATCTTTGTCTGGATTTTTACTTCCTGGACCTGAACTAAGCATACACATGAAGGACAATTTTGACACCGATTCAACCAATCATCCAGGTTCTAATGTGAAATGAAATTAAAACCAATAGATTCTTATTTTTTTTGTTACGGACTCTATCGAAACAGCATTACAAAAGTATTGGTTTTTCTGTGTGAAAAAAGTGGTTATTTTTAGCTGACAGAGTTTTCTCTTCCCCCGAATATTTTGATGCATGTACAGTAGCGTTGTGGACAACAAGTGCCTCGTTTTCCTCTGCTTTAGGGTTCCCACTAAGCAGGGCTGATGAGTTATGACATCTTTGGCGAGAGGAGGGCTAAATATAGAAATAGGTCTGTTTGCTAAACCAGAATAGCCCAGTGTATAAACGCTAAAAAAAAAACAAACAAATCAGAAACACTAGCTGGATAACAAAACAGGGCTGATGCTGTTTATTTTGCCATTAAGCCCATGCTGAGATTAGAGTGCTAGTATCAAACACAGAGCAGCTGTTCTGCATCTGCATTGGCTACCTGTGTGCCTTAGGCCCAGTCGACTAACCAATCAGCCGTCAGCAAAGGATTTCAGTGTAGAAGTGATGATGACACCATGTGCCAGATGGTGATTCTGC
Source organism: Hyperopisus bebe (assembly GCA_026777045.1). NCBI lineage: Eukaryota > Metazoa > Chordata > Actinopteri > Osteoglossiformes > Mormyridae > Hyperopisus > Hyperopisus bebe. The sequence continues at coordinate 3,218,462 of JAODJW010000026.1, forward strand.
ATGTAGAATGAGAGATCCTTGTAATGTTCTTGCTTGTGCATCACCGTGGGCCTGTCCACAAGCATGTCCCTTTGATCACATCTAGGCCAGCACCACCATCAGCTGCGATTTATAATCCAGCTCCCGCTCGCTTAAATAGCAAGCTGCGCTTCGCAATTTGTGTTTATTAGCTGCCGTTACTGTTATCTAAATTACAGACCCCTGCGAACACGAGGGCTGTATTTACAGATACATCATTAGGCAGCAAAAGCACACGAAAGGAAATGTAGGCGATAGAAATGTGGCAGCTGACGAGGGACGAATCCCAGGCGAACCATACGGATGTGAAAGGACAGATCAGGCCTAAATCATTATCTCACAATGGCGAGTCACCTAATTTCAGCACAGAAGCTCTCGAAAAGTGTCGATCCAGGCAGCATTCATAGACTATAGGCTAAGCCACAAATGTAATTCTTTCATTTGGCTATACAGCCTGCTTCTCTGACATCTTCGGAAGCTCTTGTTGGATGGCAGAGCACAATCCTGCCCCCCCTCCCCGCATCAAAGCTGATCACGATTTCCGCTGTGCACGGGGAAACTACAGTAAATAATTTACGACGGCAGCCATTCATCTGCTGAATGATCTCTTGATTCCCATAGATGCAGCAGGCGTACATACACTCAGCTGGCATCCCTTCACTTCCCCTAGGGGGCCCCACCTTTCATTAATGTGTCAGGGGTCCCCCAAGCCGACGGCCCGATGGAATAAACATCTACATCACCCCGCAAGGTTTGCTGTCTTTACTATCCCGAGGAGCGAATCAGGTCCGTTTGTGTTCTCCAGTGATTTTCATCCTCACTGATGGCTTGGCAGGTTTTTTTCCACTGTAAAGCAATTTAAGTACACCAGAATTTAAAGACGAGGAGGAGAAAATTACAAAAAAAAAAATCTTTTTACCGAGAAGACTCTAGTTTAGCATCTTGCATCTGCATATTACAGATAAGCAGTGATTTTGGAGATTACATACTTATAAAGGTTATCTCCTTTTTTCATGGGGAATTAATTTGTTTGTAATTAATTAATTTTGCTAGCTTTAAAAAAAGACTCCTTTAAGACAGCGACCAACTTTATTTTTGTTTGTTTGTTTGTTTATTTCAAACATATTTACATTCACCATATTTACATAATATATTTCCAGTCTTTTAGGTTTGAAAAGGAGTAGGCTGCAGTATAAACTTATTTAGCCCTACCCCCATCCAGTTATTCACAGCTCACTTTAAACACTTTTTCTCAAATAAAGAAAAGGCAACACAACAAAACAAAACAGCACTTTTACTTTCATATAAAAACTGAACACACCAAATGACACATTTCTTTCAAAAGGTTAGTTTTGGCATTACCAGTACCATCCCGAGGTAAACTGCTCTTTTTCATCCTCGTATTTATTTAAAATTTGTACTTTACATTTTCTTTTAAACTGACTTATAGTTTTACTTTGTTTTAATTCTTCTGTTAAACTGTTCCATAATTTTACCCCTGCTATTGAAACACACATAATTTTTAATGTACTTTTAATCTCTTTCTGACTTAAATTAGTAAACAACCCTCCCTCCATACTATTATTAAAAATGTCAGTCTTAGATCCTGGTGTTCTATATATGCAACTAAATATTATGTTTCTCTTTCTTTCCATCCAAATTTCAACTGTTAAGCATTCCATCACTCCATCAATGTCGTCATCCTTTTTGCATTTTTTGTAGTTTAAGTTTTTATCAATGTAAAGTGCCACCCCACCTCCCTTATTACTTATCTTATCTAAATGAAGGAATTCATATCCATTTAATTGAAAGTCTTTATCTTTATCAGGGGTTATCCAGGTTTCCGATATGGCTACCACACCGAATGGTCTTTTAAACTGTCTTAAATATTCTTTTATGTTTTTAAAGTTTGCATATAGACTTTTACTAATAAAATGAACTACTGTTATACTATTTTCTTCCTTTATCATTTATGTTAAATTGATCATCTGTGTAATAAGTGCAATCATTTATTCGACTGTTATAAGAATTATAGTCTGGGTCTATATTACTGGCAAACTCCTACTTGGACATACTTGTATCTATGTGGGTTGTTATATGTAAACTATCAGGCATTTGAGTTAATTATAATATTTAAACTGTCCCACATTACTTCTTAAGAAAAGAAAAAAAATAACATCATTTATAATGCTTAATAACTGTAACATCTTTTTGTTTGTTTGTTTCACATACTTATATTTTTCTTGTTCTGTCATCTCTCTGATGACAAGAACTTTTGCCTGCTCTGGCGTCCCATTCAGTTTAATGAATATCTTACAATCTGATGTTCAAGTTGACTATTTTTTCTGTTTTCTCAACAGTCTTGCCTGTCTTGCAATATCTGCCTCTTCCTTTATGAGATGTTCATTAACAAACGCGTTACTTCCATTCAACTTTCGTACCTGTTTAAGCAATTCTTTCTTCTGTTTTCTGTTAGCAAAACGAATAATAATGGCAGGTTTCTGATTTTTACTTTCCTTGGGAGAGAATGACACCCTTCAATATCTTTGCTCTCCACAATTATGCCCCTGCTATCAAAGAAGGCTATTACCTGTTGCTCTAAAGAGAGCAGCTCTTGCTCTGATGTGTCTCCACTTTCTGTTGTTGTAACCCTCGGTGCATGGTTTCCATTCCAGTAACTATCACATAATTTATTCTGGAATATTGTTCCAGTTCAGACACTCGTCCTTCCAAGAGAGCAATCCTCTTATCCTTTTCCGCATTTTGCCTTCTGAGGTCTTTCATCTCTTCCATTAAGTCCACTATTACTTTCTGCTGTTTTTAAACTGTTGCTATCTCTTTTGATATGAAGTTCAGTGATTTCTTTATCTCTTCCAGTTCCTTATCAGGCGTAGCATTGCTTCTTTTAGGAGGCATCTTGCCTTCGCCCTTCCGCCGCTATTAGCTCCTGGTTACGGACTGCCAGCTGATGGTGAAGTCCGGCGTGGCCTGTTTACTAGCCCTGTTAGCTGTCGTTGGAGCCTGGCTTTGCTTAGTGGTTACCGGTGGAACCTGGCGCGGCTTTTAGGCTAGCCCAGATGGCTAATGTGATGCCTGGCGCGGCCTGTTCGCTAGTCCTCGGCTTCTTCCTCTCGTCTCGTAAACGAACACAATCCGTCCGCATCTTCGCCGGCTGGGAGTCCCCTGGGAAAGAGCGAGACCTCGTTTCTGCTCCGTTAATACGCTGCTCTGGTTCGGCGAGCCCCTGGCAGGGTAGCGGCGGTGTGGCTTCAGATGGGCCCATGTGTTGCCCTCCTCTCCCCGGTGCAGATTGGTGACTTGCCCCGGTCTTCTGCTTCTTTGCACTGGGAGGTAACTTACACATTTCCTGCAAATGGCAGTTAAAACATGCTGGATCTTTCGCAGTAGGAAAATGTGAGAGTCTCGGGTTTGGATGGAGTTGTGCCTTATAGCGGCTTCCTCTGTCGAATCTGCCGAACTGCTACCGGACTGCTGGCAGTACAGAGTACACAGTACACAGTACACAGTACACAGGACTTCATCTGTCAGCACTGTCATCATTTATAGCTTGTGTGGCCAATGTTATCTGTAAAAGGCCAGTGTGTATGCAAGTGCCTGGGTTAACCTTTAGGTCAGCTGTTCAAACTCAGGTGTGAGGACTCCTCACCCAATCTGACCTCTAACTAGTAACCTAATTATTGAGTTGCAAGGAAAACCTGCATACACAGTGGCTCTTTCTGGATAAAATTGTCCACCCCTGATTTACAGTAAAACCGTAAAAAAAATTTCAGATTATTCAGACAATCACAGTTAAAAAGTAAAGACTTTGGCCGAAAAAGCAAGAAAAATACTGAGTTTCACAAATCCACTGTGTGCAGTGTTTCACTGCCTACTTAGCTACATGCTTGGCAACCAGCGGCCAATCCAAGAAGTCACAGGATGCCAGTTTCAAGATTTTGGATCTTTATTGGTCATGTGTAACAGATACATTGGAATGCTTGCTTATTCATCCACACTCATTTGAGACAAAACACAGACTAACGACATAACAAAATCGAAGACGTCAGCAAGAACTATGTTTCATACTTGAAACGACGTCGTCTTATTCCTTCTATGTCACGCCACAACACTAGAGGGTGCAGAATGTTTTTGATGCAGTAGGTTGCAGTAGGCTGCCTGTATATCCTTAAAATCTCCAGGCGAATGATCATATAAATGTGGATAAGTTTGCACAGTTCAGTGAGTCTCCCTTCAAAGACATTCATGATTGGAGATCCTTCAGTTTTTACTTTGAAACATTGCAGGGCAGCAAAGACACTGAGAGAATGTAGCCAGTTGAAGACAGTGGGTGGGATCAGAACTAGCACAACTACACAGCGGTAATCTCAGCTCATACGACGTCATTCAGATTGTATATGGCCACCTTAATACTGCTGTAAAGGGCAGGTGTCATGGATCTGAGTGTCATGGGAAATGTGCTCGTGTTAAAGGCTTGGGGATCGAAGCTGTTCTTGGATCTGGTAGTCAGTGTTCTGATACTGCAAAACCTGCTACCAGCCTGCAGGGGGTGTGGAGTTTCTGGCTGGGCTGGCTAGGGTCCTAAAGTATGGAGTGAACAATTTTACAGCAGTGGTTACAGTGCAGCTGGTCAGTGGAGGGCAGCTTAGTCCCTGTGATTTTCTGGGTGGATCTCACAAGCCTCTGTGTGGCCTTGCTGTCCTGAAAGGTGGCTCCACCCTACCTCACTGTGATATTGCTGATAAAAACATTCTCAGTGGTATGACAGTGGAAAGTTATAAGTGCTATGGTAGGTGTTAGGTACTCCTTCTGGTGCTGTATTTTCACATAAAACCATACAAACTCGCAAAAACACCACATAGACTTCACTTCTTACAATCAAATTAAAGAATGTCATACTGTAACTGGACTTGAATAGTTTATATCTGTGAGGAAATTTTCACATTGTGAAGACAAAGGTGAAACTGTGTGTTCCTGGATAAAGGATATTAGACACTTTAGGTCAGTTTAGCACCTTAAAATGTATATCTCAGATAAAAATTTGGTTATTGCTTAAATATTTCCTTCACCTTGCATGAAAACGCTGTAAGAAATTTTATTGATCGTTTAATTGTCTAAATTAATTAGAAGGATCCACTTACATGGGAGATTAGTAACATTTATATTTACAAAGAAAAAGATCAGATCACCTTTGAGGCCATAGCAGCGGGTAGCCTAGATAAAGAAATTGAGCAATTATGTTTCAGCGGTTCACTGTGTGTTGCTGAGAGAGAAAACCAGAAAGCGTGACAAAGGACGGGAGTGCAGGGGCCCAGCTGAGATGAAAATCAGAACAAAGTGGAGTGCCATCGTCTGCAGGCCTCAGTCTCACCGACTCCCCTCCCCTGCCCGTGCGCCGATGTGATGTTCCATCTATGTTCGGCTTCGTATACGAGGCTCTTAAAAGCCCAGGCCACTGATCTCAGCAGGAACCGCTGACCGCTTCATGACAGACAGCCCCCTAGTGCCTTAAAAAAAAAAAAAAAAAACTTGGGGTGGTCATTAAATGTGGCTCATGATCTTTGTTGAGCTTCCAGGTCAGTGAGATCAAAGAGCCTCTTCTGAGTGCTCAGCCCCTTTTAGTGCTGCGTTTGGAATCCAAGGCGTTTTTGAGGGGCATTTTCGTAACAAGCATGTGCTTCCCTGTCTGAGGTACGGGCACATGCTCTCATGCCAGCATAAAGTAAGAGCACCGCAATAGAGCGTATCCTGTAACTTTTATGAACGATGGACTTGTCAAGGTCAGCGTAGGAGGAATATGTCTCAATATCTAAAACTTCTATGTGTTTCTGTATGACGTGCTTAAGAAATATTTGTAATTGAGTGTAACATGGTGACTGTATGGAGAATTTAAATACTGCAGGTGGAATACATTCGGCTGGTTAGAAGTGGTTATAATCCAAGAAAGCATCGGACACAAGGGAGGGGGACACTCTGGAAGGATGAAATGGGAATAATTCATTTTGGATAATTTTACTTGAAATCAATTCTGCAACTCCGGGAATAATTTTAGTTGGCAGCACCTGACACATGTGGAGTGGGGATGCATGCTTATGTTCCCTTCTCCTCATATCTCTGCTTGTGGTGAGAATGTCGCGTCATGGTCCTGCACGGCAGGAGCAGCTGGGGGCGACCAAGAAGCATCAGCCACATCCTCTCTCTCTCGATTGCTCCCATCTGGTACCCCAGTTTAATTTAAACCAGGCGTACACACATGCACACATGCACACACACACACACACACACATACACACACACACACACACACACACACACACAGTTGTGTAATCATACCGTTTTGGAGACCACTCATTCATTTCTATGGGACAAATGCTAACGCTAACTATGACAACCTTAACCCCTACCCAGCCCTAACCATAACCATAAGTAACCAAACGAAATAGAAGAGTTTTTGCATTTTTAGTTTTATCAATGCAGTTTTATAAAATAGAGTTTTCCCATACATTAAAAAAAGGGGTATTCATCATATTGTGGGGACATTTGGTCCCCACGAGGTAAGGTATACCTGGACTACACACACACACAAACATGATGCTCCTCACCCCTCTTTACCTGGTTTGAACCACATCTGTTTTTATCAATGATGATCATATTTATGAAAAAAAACTTTTTCGAGCAAATTTATCTAATCAGTCTGATTTTTAAATTCTAATTATTACAACAGTTTTAATTGCATTAATATTTCTTTATACCTTATATCTTTATATCCCATCCATCCATCCATCCATCCCCCTTACCTGGGTCACCATGAGCCTGAAGCCTATCCCAGGAATCTTGGGGCATAGGATAGGGATCTCTCTGGATGGCAGGCCAGGCCATCACATAATTAATGCATCAGATTTTAATCAGAGAAAGAAACACATTAGGAGTTCCTGCTCCTCTATTATCATAAGTGTAGTGAGAAACACCTTTTCAGTGACATGAACCCAAGCAGACTGCTGAATGGACGCATTCACTTTGACGCCGCACTGAGCGGCCAGACATTTAATGCCTCAGAAGCAGGTTCAGAAGCAGCACGTGATGGATGAGGGTCCTTGTTACCCGAGAAGCTTGTTTGTCCTTGCGACTTGACAGCGGTGCGTTAATATGGGTCCCATAATATGGGTCCCCGGACCATATGGCTGGAGAGCGCCGAGATACGGCCGGGCTGTTTCTGTTGGACGGGGCCCTGAAATTGCCCTCCGTCTCACCGCCTGCCCGTGCGCGCTGTGCGCTGCTGTGACCCGCTCTCCTCTACAGGCGGACCGTCATGCCCCTCACCGGATTGTCATGCCGGAGCCCGCGAGCTTCCCCGGGCTGAGTGGGAAGCCGTTTTGCTCGGGTTCAGCATCCGCTCCCCCTGGCTACTACAAATCACATTTTTTACGCACAAAGGACACAACCCCGTACATCTCCCCTCACGCTGCGCATATCCCTCCTGATTTAACCTGAGCCTCCCCCCCCCACCCCATGATTTCATCATCCTGTGTATCTCCCTCCGCCGCAGTCCCTGAGACGGCCGTAAGGCCGGTTTTTCAAAGATATTCCCTGCTTTAACATGCTGGGTCCCCATTCTTTTGAAAGATATAAAATCGGCTTGTGTCTGAGGCCTGATAACTACTCCAAGAACAGCATATTAAGATGGGAAGTATTTATCTTTTCCAGTGACATTGTCTTAATCTGCTTCTACAATCTGTAGAGATGTGTAAAGTAAATATCATTTATTTTATGCAGCTTTATTCAAAATCTGTTTCCTTGGATATAATGCAGATTCTCATGGACTGAACCTCAAAGGGATAATAAGATTGGAGGCAGAATTCTCCCTCTACCACTTACCACTGCCACCACCCGCTCGCTCCCTTTGCCATCCTGCCTTCCTCCCACGCTAATCTGATTACCCCGCCCAACCCAAACATTAGGGAGATGAGGCCATTCCTCACCTTGGAGTTGCCCCTGACCACAACTGGGGGCTGAACCGGAACGCTTACCGGTCCTGTGGCAGGACTAATCTGTGATGTCATCGTTGTCGGGATATATGGGGAGATGGATTGGTGGGTAGATGGAAGGCATGCGATGATGTTGCACAAGCTCTCAGCCAATGGCAGAGAGAGGAGATATGGTGAATACCATAAGAGTGCTAGGGAAGGGACAGACTCCTTTCTCAGAGGGACCCTTATAAATACTCCTGGATACCAGCTATTCTCTGTCATGCACAACTTACATAAGCAACCTTCAGCATGACTCGTGATATTGAATCAAGATGACATTGACGTTCTACTCTACATCTATGCCGTTCTGTGTCTAAAGAGATGTTTTAGTCTCTGATTTACACAATATACTCATCAGTCAACAAAGACTAGAGAATATATTTTTTTTAATTTAATTTTACTAGGTAGTGTAACCTAGGAAACACAGGGCATTTGACAATGACCATCTGGGTTGGGACAAGAATAAGTATAATAGCTTAAAATGCACAAGTAAAACACTGAAGAAAAACATTAATTAAAGATGGCTTGACATCTCAGATTACACTCAATTGTTTTGCTGTTTATTTCTTACTCCGCAGGAACTAAACATGGTTCATTAGACACATTCAAAACGTGACTCTTGCCATCAAAGACTTTCACACTGGCAGTACAGAGCAGTTTATAAGGTAGACTGAAAGCACCTTGCTATGGCTGTTATACATATACAGTGGTACCTCAGAACTCGAAATGAATCCATTCAGAACTCTGGGCCGAATCCTAAGAAGTTCGAGTTCTGATTGAATTTTCCCCATAAGAAACAATGGAAAACCAATTAATTGGTTCCCGGCCCCAAAAAATTACACCGAAATATATCTTTTTCAGCATTTAAACGCAAAATGAACCAGACAAAACAAGAAAAGCATATACAGGTACTGTACTAAACACATTTAAGCACATTTATAAAAACAGTATTTTTTAAAGTAAAAAATAAATGTATCCAAACAATGTGTAAAGTTAAAAAAAAACAATGTGTCCTGCCCCGATCGTCCGCTCCTTAAGTGTGCCGCGCCCCCTCATTAACCCCATGTGGAATCCCCATGTGATCAGCTGTTTCTGGTTGTTTTCATTAGCCCTCTGTATTTAATCCGCGTTTCAGTTTGTTTCCCCAGTCCGGTCATTGTATTGTCCGTCTGTGTTTTGCCTGCCTTACCTGTAATTAAACCCCATATTCCCCGATACCCTGACGCCTGCGCCTTTGTCTCCATTCCGTCACCGCTGGGCACGACAATATTATTGTAATTAAATGTATTAATGGTTTGTTATTAATATTAAAATACTTAATAAGAAATCTTTATTTAAAAATGTATTTTATTACATAATAATTACTGTTACTGTCTATCATTGTCTAAATGTATTTTTACTGTCTAAATGTATGTATTCAGCTAGTGTTCAGCTATCACAACGAATGCGAGGCTGACACTGAAGCGTTACCCTTTGTTTCCGCTGAGAGACGTGCCGCATGACTCATTTCCCCGCACATACAAGTTATCTTAGGTCAGCGTTCAGGGTTTGACTTCTGAGATTCAGATCGAGGTCTAGCCATTTTTTTTTTCAAACTAGTTGGTTCAACTTTTAAGAAATTCGAGTTCTAATGAGCTCAAGAACTGAGGTACCACTGTATTTTGTTATAATAACAAATGACTAACAGATGGAATGGTCCACAGATTTCTAAAATATCTGCATTAACTTGTTATGAAGCTGATTTGATTGTATTATTATATGATGCTGTTGTTCTGATCTATATACATTTTGTTTAATATTTCAAAATTGTCAATAGCACCTTTTCCCACTTTCTTTTAAAGTCAGATATCCAGAATTGAAATGACATTCATTTATAGGCAGAGGATTTCTGTGCCATGATTAATTCTTACCCATGAAATATGCAAGGGCAGCTGTTTCACCAGTGTTTCTGAATGATTGCATTTTAGAAATTACAATCAAATTTAAATATCTAAAACAGCATATGTCACCAATAAACAGAAATCTCTTCACTGAGTTAGTTCAATTTAATGGATTTCAATTAGCAAAAGACTGGTTCTATTATAAAGGATTAAGAGTTAAGTGATAAATATTTTAATATGAAAGAAATTATGTATACATTACATATATACTAATCTGGCCCTACATCTGTATTAACTGAGAGTATAATTTAAAATGACAGCATAAAAATAATATAATTTAACAATTTAGCAATTAATAACTATTAATGCTACTACTCTATTATTACAGTATTATTATCATTATTATTGATAATACTAGTGCTATTAGTATGTATATGATTATCCTATGCCTCCTGTTTTAGGCTAACCCCCCCCCCCCACCCATTCCTCCCACTGCTCCCAGGAATGTTCCGGTGACTGACTCGCTTTAAGTCGCCATTTAGTACATGCCTGTGCATCAGCGTGAGATTCAGGCCATGAACTGCATGCTCATCCACATCCTTAACCCCGTTCCTAATCACTGTTATCCACTGGACGTGAGATTACTGCAGCTACACGGATGGGTAAATATCGAGTCCATGAACTCTCCTTAACATACAACAATGTGTTCATGATCTCTGGACAAAAGCACACAGATATTTCACAGCACCCCTACTAGATGAGCCCAGGAACCAGGAAATGTCAGTTTTAACCTCTCAGAGCTATACGGCACAGTATCATTTAGTATGGCAGGGTACTGGAAGTCACTGAATGGAATCACTTTAGGGGTCACTAGACTTGGATTTTTTGTGGGGACTGTCCATTGATTTCATTGGGAAAAACCCTAATCCCAACAATGACACCCCTAACTCCTACCCATCCCTAACCTTAACCATAAAGACTTTTGACACATACACAAACCAAACATACACACACACTCAAGATTATATTTTATCTAATGAAAATGTCCTTATATCAATCTCCATCCTCCAACCTCTTATCCTAGTCAGCGGCGCATGGAGCGTACAGGGCCCGAAGCTTCGGTGCAAGAGGAGTCCGATTAATAAGTGTGCTCAATTCATTTTTGCATTTGAGAATGCAGTCGATAAGTATCTGGCCCACCACCTCAGAACAAGTGAAATAAAAGTGCTTTGAGCAGAAAGCGGTGAAAACGGCTTTAATTCCGCTGCATGATGGGAAGCCGCTTGCAGATATCTCCCTCTCGCTGGAGCTTTTTGTGATTTGCAAGCCCGCCCGCTGAATCGCAAATACCAATAAGTGTTTATCTAACGCGCAATCTTTCATGCGGGGAGTTTTCAAACGGAGCCCAGAGGTATTATTCATCTCCGGCACAGAGGTGGGGACAGAAATTGAAAAGAAATGTTTTTCTATGAAGAAGTTTATTTATTTATTTATTTTAATACCTCCCACCCCCAGCCAGAAACATTTCAAACGCCATTAGTTTTACAAATTGAGTCGCAGGCACTTTGAACTCTGTGTCAGACTTGTGCTCTAACTATTTATCAATTTATCACAGCTGAATAGCAGGTTTGAGTCCACAGGTATAATCTGGAGGTTAGACCATCTAGCATATTATTCACTGAGCTTCAGTTAAGTGACCCTATTTAAAAAAAAAATTAAAAACTAATAAAATACTGTTATTACTTTATAGAAATTGTGTTCATTTTTTCCACTATATTTTGGGATTGATTGTTAAATGTGTCAAGCCTCCGGTCAGAAAAACCATTTCACAAAAAATTAAAAATGAACGATCACTGAAATGGATGCAAATCCTGCTGGTTTTTAATATGAATGTGCTGCTTTTAGTACTTACATCTTGCTGTCAGTTGCCCTCAGAGTATACATTATCAGCAGACTTTATCAAGAATGAGCAAAGAAAATTAACTGTGTATTACAGTTTTCACCCATTGCTTGAACACATTTTGCAGAACTTGGCTCATTGTGTCAAAACTCTACACTCAACCAAATAAGACACAACACTGGGAAATAAACCTTTCACATCTATGTCAAATTGAAACTCTGCTATCAAAACCTAACAATTGTTTGTCAAAATGTCACTCTAATGACAAAATGATCCCCACTTGCATCATATGAATACACTTTCAGATCAGCAGCAACACACTAGTCTACTTTATATAAAACACTGCAGGCTTTCGTTTGCACTGTTTTTATTCAGTTCCACAGAAGGCAGGTTTTTGCAACAACCAAAAAATGAAATACTCAATACTTTACATTACAGTAGTGCACTTTACAGTACAGTAAATTCAGTTAAAGCAAAAACAATACACTACTGCAAACACAGAAAAACACAATTGTGCGTAAGTGTGCTTATGGATCCTGTCGTCTGTTGTGGTCTGGCCACAGGATCTCATCAACATCGCAAGCAATGTCTTCTCTTGCTAAGCATCGGGGCAAATATCCCTTTGTGTGCCGAATCCATCCATGGATTGACCTCACCTCAATATCTCCGCAGGCCTGTTCCATTGCCTGCAGAAGAGGCATGCGGGCATGTGGTTGGCGGTCATATACGCGCCATCTCCAAGCGGAGAAAAACTCTTTTATAGCGTTGAGAAATGGCGAGTAAGGAGGCAAATACACAACTTCAAATTGGTCATGGTAGGTGAAACAGTTCCGGACGACAGCAGCCCGATGGAAACTAACATTATCCCAGACAACAACAAACCCTCTGGTCTGTCCTGTACAACTGCATCATGAAGTGTATCTAGAAATGTGATTATGTCTTGCACATTACAGGGACCCAGTTTGGAATGATGGTGCAGTAGCTTATGGTGGCACACAATGTGATATTTCCCCCGTGCTGCCCCGGGATGTGCACAATCACCGTTTGGCTAATTATATTACATCCCTGTCATCTATTTTTGCTAAGGTTGAATCCATCCCTGTCAATGTAAATAAATTCATGAGGCTGAGCAGCTCCATCCATGTCCAAGATTCTCTGCAACAAAAAAAATACATATTGTGGATGGCATTACTCAAAACACACAACTACACTACCACACATACAGAACTGCCCCACCCCACCACACAGGTACCTGTGTAGCTTTCTGAATATATCTATGTGGTACTGATCCAATGGTACATATTCAGCCTTTACTGGATTGCACCCATTCTGTATTGTAAATGTAAATGACTGTAACACCTGTACATATTCATGTCGAAGTCCTTTGACCCTGAGACTGTTCCTCTCAAATGGGACCCTTTACAATTGCTTCATGGTCATGTTGTGCTTTACTAAGATGCGTAATGCTTACTAGATTTATGCTGTTGAATACTTCCCTATCTTCAAGTATTTGTTGCTGTAGCTGGTGGAGACAGATTGCATTGTTTTCTCTGACTGTCACGACAGAACACTCGGGTAGGTTCAGAAATCTTTTATTGGGGTGAGACAGAATCGGGTCCAGTAGATAGGCAGGATCGAAGCCAGAGATCCGTCCGAAACTGTTAACCAAAGCCAGAGGATTATCCAGAAGAGAGGTCATGAAGCCGGGCGTAGTGGAGTCGGAGAACCGGGAGATCTGTCCGATGACGTGGACGACACACATGAGGAGGAGCCACAAGGGATGATCAGGGCTGGTCAGGAGGGAGGTTGGAAGGAGTAGGAGGCGCGGGCAGAGAGGGTAAGGAGAATCGGGTGGAGTGGAGCTGCAACAGAGACGGGGGTTAGAAATGCTCGGATTTGTCATACTAAACAATACCTCGCACGGAGCGATCTCCGTGCGGAGTTTAAATAGTCCGGTAGGAGTGGCGCTAATTCCTGGGGGCAGCGCCATCCAGCGTCATGACAGAGCCCCCCCTCTGATGACCGACACCCAGTGGTCTGCCCCGGGAACGGGGTCCCGGCCGAGAGGGGTGGTCGGCATGGAACTGGGCGATCAACAAGTGATCCAAAATGTCAGAAGCGGGGATCCAACATCTCTCCTCAGGGCTGTATCCCACCCAGTCCACGAGATACTGCAGACCTGAGCATCGAAGGGGGCATGAGCCAGACTGTAGCGAACGGGTTTCAGGAGAGACACGTGAAATACTGGGTGGATGCGGTACAACCTGGGCAGCTGCAGGCGGTAAGTAACGGGTCCCATGCGGGTGACTACACGAAACGGACCGATGTACTTAGGACCCAGCTTACGGCCCCAGGGTAACCGGAGGTGTTGCATAGACTGCCAAACACAGTCTCCCGGCTTATATACCAGGACTGGCCGGCGTCGACGCTCGGCTCGTGTCTTGGTCTGCTTCGGGACAGCTGTCAATGGGCCTGGTTACACACACGTTCACTCCGTCGGTACCATTGTTCGACGGCAGGGACACCTGAGGGAGAGGAATGCCAGGGCAAAAGGGGGGGCTGGAAACCCAGCACACACTGGAAAGGAGTCAGTCCCGTAGCAGAATGAACCAGAGAATTTCGTACGTACTCCGTCCAGGGCAGGAACTGGAACCACTCATCTGGCTGGGATGAGCAGAGGGTCCGAAGTATTCTACCTATGTCCTGATTCACCCGCTCAGCCTGTCCATTAGCCTGTGGATGGTAAGCAGTGGTCAGACTCACTCTGATATTCATTTTGGCGCACAATGCTTGGAATGCCCGAGACGTGAAGTGAGGACCTCTATCTGATACAATATCCTCTGGTACCCCATAGTAGCCGAATATCCACTGGAAGAGTACCTCCAAGTTCCAAAGCAGAAGGAAGTTTAGGGAGAGGGATTAGACGACACATTTTAGAAAAATGGTCTGCCACAGTTAGGATGGTGGTGTGTCCTCGCGAGGGAGGTAGATCAGTAGAACGAAGTCCATTGCCAGGTGGGACTATGGACGAGAGGGAATAGGTAAGGGTTGAAGCAGTCCGGAGGGGGGCTGTGTCGGAGACTTAATCTGGGCACACACTGGACATGACAGGACATAGTTTTCGGTCTCTCGCCGCCACCCCGGCCACCAATAGCGTTTAGCCACGAGATGGGTCGTTGTCGTTACCCCGGGGTGTCCAGAACCTAGGGAAGTATGTACCCACTGAAGGATAGAGTTTCGCAGTTGAGACGGTACGTACGGCCGGCTGGGCAACTCAGCGGGGGGGGGGTGTCTCTTATTGTGTTGTTGGAGTTGCCGGTCCAGGTCCCACTGGATGGGTCCGACAAAACAGGAGGGAGGTAATACAGGCGTTGGATCTTCGGTGACTTTATTACAAGGGAAACAGTGGGATAAAGCGTCTGCCTTGACGTTCTTAGTTCCTGGAATAAAAGACACTTGGAAATTAAATCTGGTAAAGAAAAGTGCCCACCTGGCTTGCCGAGGATTAAGGTGTCTCGCTGACTGCAGGTATTGGAGGTTCCGGTGACCAGTGAGAACCCTGAAAGGATGTTTCGCCCCCTCGAGCCAATGTCACCATTCCTCGAGGGCTCACTTGATGGCAAGTAATTCGCGTTTCCCCACGTCGTAATTGCACTTGGCAGGGCTGAGTTTCTTGGAGAGGAAGGCACATGGGTGGATCTTACCTGATCGGGGATCTCTTTGGGAGAGCACGGCCCCAATCCCTATCTCTGAGGCATCCACCTCCACGATGAAGGGTTCGTCGGGGTCAGGTTGTTGGAGAACAGGTGCAATGCAGAATCTCTTTCAGTCCAGTGAATACCTGCGTCACAGCTTCTGACCACACAAGTTTCTTCGCTCCTCCTTGTGGCAGATTAGTTAAGGAAGCTGCTACTGCACTGAATCCTTGGAAAAAGCGGCAGTAGAAATTCGCGAAACCCAGGAATCTCTGAAGTTCTTTGACTGTCCTGGGTTGTGGCCACTCAAGGATCCCTTGTATCTTACTCAAGTCCATTGCTACTTCCCCTGGTCATATGAGGTAGCCAAGGAATTTAATAGAGGAGCGATGGAACTCGCACTTCTCTCCCTTAATGTAGAGATGATTGTCAGCCAATCTTTGAAGAACCTGCTGGACATGAGTGACGAGCTAGGCTTCATTGTCTGAATAGATGAGGATGTCGTCGATGTAAGTAATTACGAACTGATGTAGGACATCCTGGAAGATGTCGTTAATAAAAGCCTGGAAAATAAACGGACTATTAGCCAAACCGTATGGCATAACGAGATATTCGTATTGACCGGTACCGGTTAGGAATGATGTCTTCCACTCGTCTCCCTTGCAGATCCGGATGAGGTTATAAGCACTGCGAAGATCCAGCTTAGTAAAAATCCGTGCCCTACGGAGCTGTTCTAAGGCAGAGGGGATAAGGGGTAGAGGTTCACGTCGCTTTTTGGTTATAGCTTTCAGAGCTCTATAATATATACAAGGGCGAAGACCACCGTCCTTCTTACCCACGAAGAAGAATCCAGCTGCTACGGGAGAGGTAGATGGATGAATGATACCTTGTTCTAGTGATTCCGAGATGTAGGTCCGCATGGTCTCCTCCTCCGCTCGAGAGACAGTATAATTGACCTCAAGGAAGAGTTGCTCCTTCGAGGAGGTCGATGGCACAGTCTGCGCTCTCGTTCTTCCTTTTTGCTGAAAACCTTGGAAAAGCGACGATACTCCTCGGGAATAGCGGAAAGGTCCTCGGGAAGAGGACTCTCTAGTGAAGAAACTCGACAGAGTAATGACAGGCAGGTGTGGAAACATCATGAGGACCAGGCTTGGATCTCACCTGTTCTCCATCCTATTCGTGGATCATGCTCCCTCAACCAAGAGAATCCTAAAATAATAGGGTCTCTTGGAGAGGAAATAAGTACAAATTGGATACTTTCGCTATGGCATCGTCCTACCTTAAGCAATACCGATCCGGTACGGGAGGTAACGCGTCCCGAGGTTAGCGGTTCCCCATCTATTCCTCTCACACATACTGTAGGGGCTGTGGTAGTGCTTCTATCGGGAGGTTGTTAGTCAAAGCGAAATCTTTATCAATAAAATTTCCCGCTGCCCCTAAATCCATTAAGGCTAGTTGTTGAACTCTGCCTTTCACCCAAATAAGTTCAGTGGGTACCGTCATCTGAGTTTGTGTTAAGGAGGGAATAGGAAGGGTTCTCACCTGTGTCTCCCCGGAGTTACATCGAGGAGGTCTCGTAGGGCAGTTGTGTAAGACATGTCCCGTCTCCCTGCAGTAAACGCAAAGACCCCTTCGCAGTCTGTGCTCTCGTTCTTCCGCTGACAGCGGTGCACATCCCACAATCATGGGTTCAGGATCCTCCGATTCAGCTGGAGGAGCGGGTAGGGATCGGTCTGAATGATGCGCTGACCATCGTCGTTCCCAGATAATGGTGTCCAGTGAAATGGAGTCTCACGTATTCGGCGAATGAACGTGTAGCTCCTCTGCAGGCCAATTCTGCCTGTAACTCCGGACGGAGCGCATGCCGGTATATGGTCTGGAAGCAGTCATCAGGCCACCGTAACCCGGCAGCCAGGGTGTGAAACTCTAGGGAAAAATCCGATGCTGTACGATTCCCCTGGCATAGATCTAGAACCCGGTCGCCAAGGCTTCGACCGACGGTGGGGTGACCAAAGACTGCCCGAAAGGCATCTTGGAACTCCCGGGATGAGTGTAGCAAGGGACTACATTCTGCCCATAATGCAGAAGCCCATGTCAGAGCTCGGCCCCTGAGAAGGGAGATAAAGTGGACCTTGTCCTCCTCAAAGTGGAATTGAGCAGGATGGTGGGTGATATATAGTCCACATTGCATCAGGAAGGCCTGATAAGCATCGGGATGTCCCTCATACCGGATTGGAATAGCGACTGGAACCGGTGCTCGGGCTGGTGAGCTCGAGAGGGAGACCAGTGCAGCTCATTCTTGTAGCAGTTGTCCCACTAACTCAGTCATGGACTGAACCTGCTCCTGTAGCTGGTTTACCTGGTCTTCCATTGACATTATGTCGGCGAGGTATTCTGTCACGACAGAAGACTCGGGTAGGTTCAGAAATCTTCTATTGGGGCGAGACAGAATCGGGTCCAGTAGGCAGGCAGAGTCGAAGCCAGAGATCCGTCCGAAACCGTTAACCAAAGCCAGAGGATTATCCAGAAGAGAGGTCATGAAGCCGGGCGTAGTGGAGTCGGAGAACCGGGAGATCTGTCCGAAGACGTGGACGACACACACAAGGAGGAGCCACAAGGGATGATCAGGGCCGGTCAGGAGGGAGGTGGGAAGGAGTAGGAGGCGCGGGCAGAGGGGGCAGGGAAAATCGGGCGGAGCGGAGCTGCAACAGAGACAGGGGTTAGAAATGCTCGGATTTGTCATACTAAACAATACCTTCGCACGGAGCGATCTCCGTGCGAAGTTTAAATAGTCGGGTAGGCATGGTGCCAATTCCTGGGGGCGGCGCCGTCCGCCGTCATGACACTGACTAGATTCACAATGGCAAGTTCCTGCTGTTGGGTGAACAGGCGTTGGCGTGAACCCCCAGTAGGTCTTCTAGTCATTCTGTAGAAAAATGCAACCACAAATTGTTATTGGTTTGCTTCTTTCTTACAGTACTGTATATACTGTATTTTACTGTATATACCATACACAGTACTGCAACATCTCAACACGTTCTCACAGTATGTCTCACAAAACTACCACTTTTGTTCGAAAAGGAGCATTAGCCACCCTGCAATACAGTACATGTGATATGGCAATGTGATATGGTACAGTACTGTGAATACTCTAGATACAGTCTGAGTAGAGTTGAAGACATACCTGTTTTCCAGTCAGAATGTCCTTATTATG
>JAODJW010000026.1:3237313-3247658 GCA_026777045.1 Hyperopisus bebe
CATCCTCCTCTCTCTCTCTCTCTCTCTCTCTCTCTCTCTCTCTCTCTCTCTCTCTCTCTTCCTCTACCTCTCGCTCTCCCTGCCTCCATGGTTACAAAGTTCTCAAAATGGCTTAAGTGAAGCCTTTTTGTAGCTGGCTGATTAGTGATCAGTTTTGTAAGTAAGTGTTTTCAGGTGTGTTTAAGTATTTTCAATCACCCAATGTGTTTTGTATTTTGAATAGATGTGTTTTCCCAATGGTACCCTGAGATTTCATTTTTGAACAAAGTGTCTTATGTATGAAATAGTGTGTAGTGTGCAGGAGCAAGTGTGTTGCAGAATTGCTATTAAAGTGCAAAGCAGCGCTTTTGTTTAAGGCATGGTTACACTTTGTGTAAGGTATTGTAACAACAACTTCAAGTTATGTTACTTTGGTTTAAGCATGTGTCTATAGTGTTCAAGCAATGAGTAAAAACTGTAATAAAAACTAAAACACAGTGCATGTTACCATCCATCCATCCATTCCTGTGCAAGGTTCTGAGTGCGCCTGGATCCCATCTCTGGTAGCAGAGAGCACACTGCAGGCATGCACTCTGGATGGGATGTCAGTCCATTGCGGAACACACACTCATATACAATAATACACAATCATACACACTCATATACAATGGCCAAGTTACAGATACCATTTGGCCTAACTGCATGTCTTTGGACTGTTGGAGGTAGCTGGAGTTCCAGAAGGAAACTCGTGTGAAATATGCCAATCCTTTCTGTCCTAAACCATGAGCACTAACACCCCAAATCAGCAACTGGATTTTTTTTTAAATCCACAGCATAAACACTGACCATCTAATAATGAAATTATTATTTCTTCATGATGAAATGCTTGCTTTGGCGTTTCAAATATGTCCAACCCACAAACTGCATAGAGAGCATTGCTTTGTCAATTTTCATAAAATAAAAATGCCACAAAGAAACGGTGAGCAAGATCTGTGTGGATCGGCACACAAAAGCCTTTCTCTCTCATGACTGTCGATCAGATCAGGGCTTTTCTTTTTTTTTTTTTTAGAAATGCAACAAAGGACTTCGCTGAAAATGTGGGGGCTGAAAGGCAACACAAAAGTCTCAAAGCCAGTACTGCCCAGACTTAGTTTCTCTGGGCTTATTCTAAATAAATCGTTAAACCTGTCACAAAGTCTTGCAGCCATTATTATTCTGTGCAAATTGCCGATGTCAGTGCATTTAAGGGACTTTACAGATGACATTTTATGGGAATCACTGTTGCAATATGTCAAGCAACATATTTACATCCAATATGTATTTGTCTATATTTTGAGAGAGATATGGACTAGTCTTACCTAATGCAAAAGGCACAGACTGCCGCTTCTTTGATCTCGGCTGGAGATATGCACGTCCCACAACGTGTTAAGATATCGGAAGACAGCACGACATTAAAAGGGTATGTTTAGGGCTTCCGCTGGCGCGGGCAGCGAAGGCACTCAGCTCGAGCAGGCAGTGGTTGCTGTGCCCAGATTTGGCATTAGGGCTAACTGGGCACCTGGTTCGGACAGTGCAGCTGAGAGCCGATCGGAGGGTCTGCAGGTGTGTGTGCATGTTTTCCTCCTGATGTTTCTGGCACAGATGGGTCACGGCTGTGACAACTGCCTGTTCTGGAAGCGTGAACACAATTTCAAAATGTAAGCATGTGTGTAGCACAGTCAGATCCTTTGTTCCTAACAAAGGCTATGATGGTAGAACACACCATCCCCCCCCCCCCACCTCAGTGTTACACACACCCCCCAACCACAGCTACCTAAACTTGGATAAACAACTGACTCTGCAGGTGAACTGCTACTGTGGCCCTTTAAAGCAGTGATGCTAAATAGAAATTCAAGAGTAATTAGGCACTAATTTGCATAATGGACCCCACAGACTCAGACAGGAAAGTGGACTCACTCACATGCACGCACCTTCACTGCAGAAACACAGGAGGAAACGTGCGCGTGCACAAGGGCCCAGTTCTGGATTTAACAAACGTGGAAAGCTACTGTATGTCAATACGAAAAATGTGCAGTCTGTTAAGCTCTTCTAGGCAGCTGTTGCATGAAACATTAAGCACATATTAAACATAGCCATTGAATATCTTCTTAGTATAATGGTATGATTTGACATAAAAATTCCACTATTACCACGGAGATATGTTAGCTATCCTTAGCACCATTTTCCTCATATTAATCGTCAAATTTATTCAACTTTTGTTGCAGATGTCAGCTGTAATGTAACTTTGTCAGCTGTAATGGATAATAAGATATAAAGCTATCAATTCTCCAGGCTGCCTAATTAAGAAAATGGAAAACAAAGTAATAAGATCCCAGTTGCAACAAGGGAAATGTTTTATATTGTAAAAAAATATAGAAAATGTAGTTTAAATTGGAAATTTAATCCCAAAATAACAAATGGTGAAGGGAAATTTCAAATGGTGTGCAATGGAGAATGTTAACTAATTTTACAAATGAATGAACTATTGATGGAGGGAATGAAGGACATCAGAAAAAAGGAAAAATGGAAGATTTATTGGTGAATTCTAAATTGCAATATTAGGAAATAAACTGGAAATGAATCTTTGTGTAGGAGGACATGGGGATCAGGACTTCAGGGATGGGAAGCAGCTTCAGGGTACATGGCGTTTTAAAAGGGATGTTTTTGTTTCCTGAATATAGAAAAACACATTTCCCATGTTCATGGTGACATGACGGTTCAGTGGGTAACACTCTAAGGTGCCTCACACCTCTAAGGTTGGGCATTCAAATCTGGGCCTCATAGTGTGTGTGTGTGTGTGTGTGTGGTCCAGGTATACCTTACCTTGTGCGGACCAAATGTCCCCACAATGTGATGAATACCCATTTTTTTTTACCTTATGGGGACCAGTTTCCTGGTCCCCATATGGGAAAACTCTATTTTAGAAAAATCTGTGACTGCAATGAAAAAACTAAAAATGCAAAAACTCTTGTATATTGTTTGGTTTATGGCTATGCTTAGAGCTGGGTAAGGGTTAATGTTGTCATAGTTAGCATTAGCATTTTTCCCATAGAAATGAATGAGCGGTCCCCAGAAAGATATGTTTACCCGACTGTGTGTGTGTGTGGTCCAGGTATGTGTGTGTGTGTGGAGTTTCTGTTTTTCTCATAGGATAAGCTCTAGGTGACCCTGAGCAGGAGAAATAGTTAGAACCCTGCTAGAAAATACTTAAACTGGTTGACCAATTTATGACAGTTGATGGTCATACCATGATAAGCAGGTCACACCAGCTTATGATGATCATTCTAGATGGATTAGCTGGTCATACCAGTATGACCAACTAGTGTCCCACTCAGCTTAACCATCAAAGAGCAACAAGAGTTAGCACATTACCATCTTAGGCCAGTTAATCCAGCTACCACGCAGCAGGAACGATAAATGGATGAATGGATTTCCTGTGTTTAAGATCAGATATTTTTGGACACTACTTGCACAACAAAAGTTTATTATTAAAGTCCTCCATTGACAGCAAATTTCCTTCCCTATTATGCTGATCAGAAGCATACATGTCCCGGGGGTCTCCCTCCGCTTTGTGTGGGACGCAGTACAAGCGCAGTCCAATACTCTGCATAAATAAATAATGCTATTGAAGCAATCCGAAGAGAGTTTGCTGGCTGTGGTAGAAGCCAGGAGTGGAACCATTCTTAACATTAATCTGCATTATGAAAATGCACGGCCTACAGTTCAACTTTTTTTCTAAGTTAATGACAGTGATTCCTTCTTATACAAAAAAGAGAATTGGCTCCCAGACAATTTCTGGCATGAAATTTAAAAGGCCGTGGAAGACGTTTGTGCTCAATAGCCCATTCAGGAAAGCTCTCTGACAGATTGAGAAGCACTTTAGTGAAAAAAATAACGATTCTAACCATGTCAATAACAATGTCATTCTAACAACCGGCTCCCCACCAGACAATGGAGACAGACTTTTACTCACCTGATCAACAGACTTGTCACTGGCCCAGTGACAGCAGAGAACAGGAAACAGAAGCCCCCTGGGGTGAAAATCTCAGTCTGACACAGTAGCTAGAGCAAATATGGCATATAAGTCATACATCAAGGGAAAGACTTGCATACGCTGAAATCCCTTTTTATATGTCTTGAACATTCAGCATTCAAAATTAATAGCTAGCCATCTTCCAACTACTTATCCAGGAAAAGGTCACAGAGGGCTTGGAGCTTGTCTCAGGCAGCATGGGTTATAAGGCAGGAGAACACTCTGGAAGGAATTCCAGTTCATCGCTGAGCAGTGATTGAAACTATAATCTCATTTAAATCAGTCATACCTTCTACCAGCAAAGGCGATAGCGATTTTTATATCAAAGTGATCATGATGGCCAAATCAAACTCCCGTGTTGCTTGGACGCAATCTTAAGTGAAGAAACCTCAGTTTCATTTAGCTTGGGGATTTCCAGTCATTAGGATAATTGAGTAATTTTTGTGACTCCAGGGGGCCAAGTGCTATGAAAACCCAGCTTTTGGAAAGTATTCTATGTCTGCAGAAATGTCATGAATGGAATATTTCGCTTGCAATGATGTGAGCGTGACCCAAGCACACTTACTGGGCGATATTAAGAACAAAATCAAGAAAACGAAACCCATCGCCCCATAGCTGCATCAGGTTTTAATAGGTAAGCTAAGCCCACGTTGGGTGCTCTCCTGGACCGCCTGCTGCACTGAATTCTGGAGGCTGCCACGGGCCCACGTTTAGCAGCTCTGACAGCTGCACCACCTGACTATGCACCGACTGCGTGCAGCATGGTGTGAATCAAACATGACAGTTGAGGGAGGGAGGGTCCAGCTCATTGTCTGCACACAATGGCATGACGACTCCCGGAGAGTCCCCAGTGTGACAGCTGCGGCTTTGCTGTGGAGTCTCACCGATGAGACAGTATAACCTTTGCAGAATCTGCAGTTTGCAGTCTGAGCCCTGTCCTAAATACATTTTACTTTTAGACTTGAGAGTATAATTGGATATACTGTACTGCCCCAGAGCCTGTACAGGTAGATATCACACTATTTTTGTTTAATAGTCAACCTTAATGATTATTATCCATCTTTAATGGAAATATTTGATAATTGTGCATCCATCCCTCCATTCCATCCATCCATCCATCCAATTGTCACATCTATCAATCTGTCAGCTTCTGCATCCAGATTCCACTCCACAGTTTCCAGAGAACTGGTGAATTAAATGCACCTATTTACCAACAGCATATAACTTAAATACCGTTGCTGCTCTATGATGGCTTTATCAAGGTGTTGTGGGTTTCTCCATACTGAGTGTTCTTTGCATTGCCATTTCTTACTTCCTCTCTGTATCTGACTTGCCTGCGCTTCCTGACTTAGATTTACGGCTAGCTATTTGGATTCGGTTTTCTCTCCGATGCTCTTACGACCCCTGTCTGTTATCCCAGTTTTGATTCTTTGACTCCGTTTTGGCTCTGTTTTGAGTCAGCACATAGACCCAGATCCAGTTCATCACATACTGTAACCACTTATGCAGTTAAGAATTCACATATTTATTTATTTGTTTGTTTATAATTACTTAGTTAATTAATTAATTTAATTTATAAGAGCAACTATTGTACAAGGGTTTGGCAACTGGAAGAATCTGTCGCTTGGCAAGCCTTTGAAAAAGGAATGAATAGGCGAACAAATATCGCCGGGGACGTCACGCTGTCACTTGTGACAGGCTGTCGTTACTGTTATCATGGGCTGCTTTAGCCATAACAAGAAAGGGAGGCAGATATCATGTTGTGGCAGTGATATATGCAGACAATGCAGATATTACTAAAGATTCCATGTTAGCCCACAGCATGACGGGCCTAATTGGATTTTGATGGATACGAAATGTCCTTTCATATTCATCCACGGTATTATAATGCTCATTTTCATTGTGCTTATTTTCCCCTTTGGGATTGTGCTGCAGCTCTCAAACGGGTCGGCCTGAAACAAGCTGCTGAAAGCCATTACTTATATTCGTAACATAGCGCTTAGATTATGAGATTAGCTAGCTAAGTGATTCAATGGGCGTCGCATGAAACGCTGTATTTCGACGACGTCGCCAATTCCAGATGTCACAGCATTAACACAACAACAAATGTCAAAAGAAAAACCTGTTGCTTCTTTAGTGCTATTCTGGAGAACAATAATATTACATGTTATGGAATAATTAAGCACACGCACTGCCGTCGTACAATAAATTTACCTTCCCATATTAACCCAAAATACGTCACCCTGTTGCCTTTGGATATAATTAGCTCCCTGGTCTGTATACTAAAATTGCCCTTTTCCGGGTGATTTCCTGGTGCTATTTGTTTGATGACTGTTCATAGTTATTGTGATAGCTTTTAACCAATTATACCCAATCATTGGCTGATGCAGTTGTGTTGTTAAGTGCTGCTAAATTCCACTAATATGACTCCATACTATGGAAAGAAAAAATGTCCAGCCTCTACCTGCTATCCCCTGTCAATATGCAGGTCAGTTTTTGAAACCACAGTTTGCGGTAACGGGCATTAGTAACATGTGTTTCACAGATGGAATGATTGATGAATTTGCTTCCCATGTTTCTGTAGAGACTGTCGAGATAATTTCAGTCCTTTTACAAAAACTGTTCAAAGTGTAAAAGTCTGTAACTTCAGTGCTGCTGAAAACATGCCATAGTTCTTAAAGAGAATGTGATAAATTGTTGATTAATGATAATGCTGAACCTGTAATATATACGGCATCCTTGACATATAGAACCACAGACACAGCACCAACCTGGCTGCCTGATCACTGCATTATCAGTTATTCAATTAATTCAAATTTTCTAACGCTTATTTATTAATTAAATGGAGGTAGTACCCCCAACTGGCGGTTAGATAAAAGTGAAACAGATCTTGCTTATGTAATTACTCATGACAGATAATTGATGTTTGATTTTTGCTCGCTAATCAAACTATAAATTATGAATTATAAAAATTATGAAAAGTTATTGCCTACTGTGATAATCAACATACATATGAATTCTAATTAGCGCTGAGGCTACCTAAACAACCACTTTAATGTCTAGAGATCTTATTTTTTCTTATTTTCATTATCATCCATCATGAATTATATCCAACAATTTAAAGATATATAAATAAACAATGCATTCAGTCATGGCACTATAATATCTATATGCACTCATTAAGTACTTTATTCTGAACACCTTTATACCTGCTTATTCATGCAATTATCTAATCAGCCAATCACATTGCGGCAGTGCATTGAATAAGATCATGCACATACAAGTCAGAAGCTTCAGTAAATGTTCACAGCAAATACCAGAATGAGGGAAAAATGTTGTCTCTGTGATTTTGATCAAGGCACAATTGTTTGTGTCAGACGGGCGGGTTTGAGCATTTCTGTAACTGCTGATCTGCTAGGATTTTCACATGCAACAATGTGAAGTTTACTCAGAATATTGCGACAAAAAATATCCAGTGAGTGGCAGTTTTGTGGACAGAAAGTCCTCGTTGATGAGAAAGGTCAGAGGAGAATGGCCAGACTGTTTTGAGGCTACGGTAATTCAGATAACACTGCAGAACTGCGGTGAGTAGAAAAGTATCTCAGAATGCGTGACACATCAAACCTTGAGGCGGATGGACTACAACAGCAGAAGACCATGTTGGGTTCCTCTCCTGTAAGCCAAAGACAGAAAGCTGAGGCTGCAGTGGGCACAGGCTCACCAGAACTGGAAAAATGTAACCTGGTCTGACGAATCTCAATTTCTGCTGAGGCTCACAGATGGTAGGGTCAAAATTTGGTGTCCACAGCATGAATCCATAGACTCAACCTGCCTTGTGTCAACAGGTCAGGCTGCTGGTGATGATGTAATGGTGAGGGGCCTGTATTTCTTGGTAGACTTTGTGCCAGTTAATACCAGTTAATCATCACTTGAATGCCACAGCCTACCTGAGTATTGTTGCTGACCATGTGCATCCCATCATTGCTATAATTTACCCATCTTCTTATGGTTACTTGCAGCATGCTAATGTACTTCAAAGGCCTTCCCAGTCACCAGATCTGAATCCAATAGAACACCTCTGGGATTTGGTAGAATGGGCTGTTTTGAGAGCAAAGAGAGACACAACTCCATAATGATCGTTGCTATCATTGTATTGAGCGTAAATATCCACACAGATGAGCCGAATCATTACATTACATATCATTACAACCCACATACAGTACATGAATAATGTTGAAATTGTGAATCGTAAGTTAGCATTTGGTACTCATAGATGATGTGTTGAATGCATAAGCGAGCAGGGGGTAAAGACTTGGAGTGACACTGATATGAGGTAAATCCTTATGGGCGACGTCTAAGGCTTGTGGAGAGCTCATGGCCAGCCGTGGTGAGTAATTACTGAGAGTGGTACGAGGAGGGAAAACCATGAACTGCCAAAACGGTGTTAAGCGGCCAAGACTTGTTTATGCAGGATGTGAACAAAGGAAATAGCGTCTGGTACAAACCAACAGGAGGGCTACTATAGCACAAAAGGCAGATCATTTTTATCATGGTTACGGGAGTAATGTGTCATGATACACAGTGCATTAAGCCTTGATGTGCCGGACCAACAACTCCCATCCACAGCTATGAGTCCCTATATGCGGCAGAACTCAATTATTCACTTCACATGGGGGTGGTCTTAGTGCTCTGAATCATCGGTGTGTTTCAGTTTTCCAAACCCGAGAATAAAAACAGTTTCAGTTTATAATTATGTACGACTCATACCGTATAAGTGTTTCACAGTTGATGGTGCATGTTTCAGACAGATTTAGATTCTCCCCCAACCTTGAAGCTATTTATGCTTTCAAAACACACATTAACCAATAAAAAGTTCAGTTCAAAGCAATAAGCACATTATATAAATCCCCCCCCAAATAGCTTCTGAGCATTCTAAGACAACTTGAAATGCCTCACTGCTTAATACTGCTTGAGGAACATTGATATGCTTATCAGTATCTGAGCTGTTCTTGGCCTTGATATTACACATGGGATGCTTGATAATTCATTTGATCAAATAACCGTTTAATGCCATCGATAGGATGAATTCCCCAGTCCTTCCACTTCTTGGATTTGAAGCATAATCTACAGTAATGTCAGCATTAAACAAGACACTCTCAGTGCATGGAGAAGCATGCGTCTTTGTCTGTTTGAATGATTTCCTAATTCACAGTGGAAGTGAAATCTTTTTCATCAGGTTTAAATGTATTCCCAGCTGAATGACACTATTAGGATCTTGTGACCCCTGAGTCTAAAAAATTGCAATCGATTATACTTGGCTTAGAGCCTTTTACTTGTAGGAAGGGATAGGAAAAAAGTGAGGGATGAATATGGGATACAGTGTGCATGGCAGATGCAGAGGTGAGTGACAAGGAGTATCGTCTGTTCCTGCTGGTATCAATTGATTTTAGTAACATGTTCAAGTCCTGGCCGGGAGAGGAGGACAGTATACATCCGTGTATCATCGCACCTAAGATTCCCCACGACCCTGTTCAGAATGAAAAACACAAACACACACACACACATGCACACAAACATATATATGTTATATTGCATTATGGTATTATTATAATATATTATAATTAATCTTTTTATAATATAGTTATAGTATATAATACTAATATAATATGGTAATATAGTAATAATCTTATATCGACATCCTTATTTTCGTATAGTTTCTGTTTGCCTTTGCTTATTTTTCCCACCCCCACATGTGCCCAGTAGTACATCAGCCATCGTGGTCGTCTGGGATTCTGCATGGCACTGATATGCAATATAGTGAAAATCCTTCATTGCCAAGTATTAATTGCACTTTGAACAGACATGGAGACTGTGGTCTCCAAAAGGCCAAAAGGCTTACCGGTATGCTGGGTATAGAAATGGTATGTATACAGTAAATATCATAAAATGATGTAAAAATTAAACATATAAATCACAAATGTCTTGATGAAGTTTCTGTATGACCTTAAGGGTCAGGATAAATGATTAGGAGATGGATGGATGGATGGATGGATGAATATTAGGTTGAAAGCCAATTACCAGTGTATTTCAATTGTAAAAGAGATCTGACAATCAACACTTTGATATATGAGTTTTCAAAGCAATATGTCTCAAATTCAAAAGCAGCCAAATAGCTTATGCTTGAAATCCAGATGCATCAGTCACAAAAACTGCAAAAATGGACAAACCACATGAAATTTGGTTTTGAGTCAACGCGAGGGGGCAGATGAGCACTTAACAGGATAATTGTTAAAT
>JAODJW010000026.1:3247758-3259432 GCA_026777045.1 Hyperopisus bebe
ATGGACAAACCACATGAAATTTGGTTTTGAGTCAACGCGAGGGGGCAGATGAGCACTTAACAGGATAATTGTTAAATACCACAAGTATGCCCTCAATCACAGAACTATACCACAGAACTGAAAAAGCGCTTGTGTGACCGTCTCTAAATAAATAAATAAAAATAAACAAATAAATAAATGAAAATATACACTGAGTATTTCACAAAGCTGGAAATTATGGCAGGGCTGCCATTCAAAAACTGCTGGCATCTAAGGCCATTTCACAGAAACGTACAACAAAAACAGGGCCCCTCAATTGAAAAAGTAATGGAGGAATGGAAAAAAAGGATGCCTTCCAACAATAATATCTTTGATATGGGCAGCTAGCTCATGGGAGTCATCAGGTCTGATGATTGCTTTGCATGGTCATATAATGACTGAGGAATATGAGGTTATTTTACAGGACCAGATGCATCCTACGGTGCAGACACTGTTGCCTCATGGTGTTCCTATATTCCAGTCTTTGCTAATCCGGTCCTTGGGGACCCACAGACAGTCCGTGTTTTTGCTCCCTCCCAGCTCCCTACCGAGCAAAATTGTGGACTGTCTGGCAGGGAGCTCAGAGGGAGCTAAAACATGAACTGACTGTGGATTCCTGAGGACTGAATTGAGAAACGCTGCTATATTCCAACAGGGTGATACCCCCACAGGCGAATAAATAAATCCACAAGGGGTTTCATGAACACCAGGATAAAGTCAAGTGTTGTCCATGCCTTACCCATCCATCAGATAAACACCATTAAACCTTTATGGTAAGTTCAGGTGTTGTAGAGTGAAAAGTAAATTTTCAGTTTATGTTTTTTAGTTCTACAACTTTTAACTATAATCTGTATATATAACTTGAGATCCCCACTGTCAGAGTAGTACTGTCTCACACAGAAGTTGCAGATCAGATTAGTGAAATAATTGCAAAGAATTTTTGTGCACAGTATTTGCTCTGTATCCAGCCAGAAATGCAGCAGTTTAAATAAAATTTAAGCATTCATTTAATTAATTATATATATACATATATATATATATGTCAGGCCTGACTTGAACACATCCCACTAGCTTCTGCTGCTTCAAGATCACGTTTGGCCTGTCAACCATCAGACTTCTGCAGGGCATTGTATTCCTTATAGCTCTACCAGGGCAAACTGAGAACAACGCCTGTGCAGTTAAGAATCCCTACCGAGAGTAATCATCTCTTATCCTGTGAGTTTATTAGTTTGAGCTAGCTCCCATCTACTGTCAAACCAGTGAAATTGCTTCCTCTACTCTATACTCCGACACAAACGTAATTCATACTATTCCAAATTATGCCTCAAACCCTAACATCAACAGGTAGGCCTTGCCTAGAATTTTGGAACTTTTAGAGCTTTTTTAGAAGTCCTAAGTTATGTGATCACTACAGATGTTCTTATCCAACATCAACTGTTTATGCACTAATGTGATTGCGGTTCAGCTTGAACATGAACATCACTCCGTGTCAGTGAATAAAAGCTAGTATTTTTAGAAAGGAAATACCCACATCGATATTCAATTATCTTTCCAACTTCTAAATGCTGGACAGGTTGCACTGGGCACAAGACATTGTACACAGTATACAGTATGGGATGCTAGTATATTATAAATTGCCTACAGCATACATCACAATACATATGCAGTGGTTATTACATTTTAATACCCTTTGTAAGCTTGATGATCCTCTGGTTTAAACTCAGGGCCACAAGCAGCATGGCAGGATAAGAAGCTGACCTCAGGTCCACAGAATACATGTAAGCAGCTACACTCCACCTGGGCAGCTTCAGCAAAGCGTTCCTCAGCTATAACCGAGAAATCTAAAGGATGCCTCCAACCCGAGGGCATAATAATGGCAGATTGCACTTTAACTTATTGTGGCACTTTACATTGTGCAGATATCAGCAACACCTTAAAGCCTTGAGGCGAGTAATGCCAAAGTTAACTTTCCTGAGGATTTAGAAACCACCTCGCCTCCCCCCACCCCCCAATAAGCCAACCTATCACAAAACCCCACAAATACAGTCATGGTATAAGCAGATGGAATCTGAAAACAGTCCAGAATGAGCCATGAACAAATTTTTACTGGGCACTTAATTTAGATTAAAGGGGCAGGAATTAAAGGGGCTGGAATATTCAGATCAGTCAGGTATTGGTCTGTCGTAATATAAATTTCAACTTCAGAATTTGCAAAAACACTACATACCTAGAAAAAAATGATTTCCATGCAAGAAAAAGAAATGACATATTCATGATTTTTTTTTTCATTCAACAGAAATACAGTGCTGGACAGACCGATCCTACCCCTGCTGTCTAACAAAATAATAAATATTTATCAGCTTAAGGTAAAAATCATTCTCTCATTCTAAATGTCCAGGAGCAATTTGGCTGTGTATATTTGTTCCTGGAGCGAAGAACAACTTATTCAGGTTGTGTAAGGACAGAGGACCTTCTAGACACAAGTTTACTGACCAAACTACGAAAATGTTCTTGGAATGGGAGTTAAAAATGAGGTCAAGACCATATTACGTTGCAGTTTTCCAGAATTTGGCCAATTCGCAAAGGTATGAAGGACAAATCTATTAAAGTGTCTTAATGCATTTCATTTTGACTTCTTGTCACATTTCAAGTGTTAGAATAAAGCATCTCTGATGGACCTTTGGCGACGTCTTTTATTAGAGATGGAGACAAATTTAACAGATAAGAAGCAGAAATGCAAGTACACGCAAATTAAAGGCACAGCACTGACAAGAGGCCCCTCATTGTTTACGAGCCTCTTACTTCTTCTCAGGTATTTGAAAAGTGTATCCTATTCAAATTTAATTTTCAGATCATAAGATAATTTAATGCAATTTTATTTCGAGTAACACCTTCAGTTATTGGATGGTCTTCTCGCAAACTATCAAAGGGAATTCAGGATGAATTTTCAGATATGAGTCATGGCACTCCTTTCAGTAATGTGATATTATTAATACGCCATCAAAGGTTTTGTAACAATTACGGCACATACTGTTTTACTCCAATTAACATGATAGTTTTATTACAGCATCTTTGTGTTTAATTCAATTTTAAATCCTTTGTTTCCATAAGCCCGCTACATAATTTACTATAATTTGCCATACTGTTGTATATTTGACAAATAAACTTTGATTTGATTTGTTATGCTCACTGCAAAATATCCTTGTACTTATCTGTACATCCACACAGCTGGGAACTGTATGGACCTCAGTATGGACCTACTATGCATTTGTATATAAACCGCTTGTATTCGTTATGTAAATATATATTTAGTGCCCATCCATCCATCCTTCCATCTATCCATCCTTCCATCCATAACTGTTTATCCCAGTGCTCATCCTAGGATCACAGCAGGCCCAGCCATTCCAAACACAGAGAGGGCACAAGGCAAGAGACACCCTAGACTGTAAATCGTTTCATTACATTACATGTTGACTTCCTTCATGAAACACTAAAAAGCATCTGGGGGTCACATCGTCTTAACGTGAAATGATTCTCAGCCTGGAGCTCAGTGCTGCAGTCGAAATCGAAGCTGCTGCATCCCAAGGACCAGTGCTTTGTCTGAATATTAATTAAACTGACAGGAGCCTCACAAAGACATTGTACTACGGACTCTGAAGTCTCCGAGAATAAAAGTTTAATGACACAAGGTACACAATGCAGAAATGAAATAGCATACCAGGGCCACCTTCATGACGCATTCATTTATGGCATTTCAGACATGCAGACATGTCTTGCCTTTTCTCTTTCTCCACAATCTATCCTGCTTATCTTTCACTTTAAACTGGGCCATAAAGGGTAAACTGGGACGTCAGATGTTTTTAATCTACATGCAATTATTTCCGGGCGTGATTCTAATTTTCCACAATGCCATGAAGGCAACCAAAATGTTCAAGTGTTCTTAATTGCTTGTTTGGCCTATTATGCAGTCAGATTATAACATACGGCTGTCAGCTCCAATTGGGTGCAGTCACACGTTTAATTCCTTGGAAAAACAGACAAAGGTAATCTGTTGGAGGAGATAAAACCAAGAGAAAGATCAAGTCTATGGAAAACTCCCAGGGAAAAATGTAGCTTATGAGTTCTCTCAGTTGTTCCTAGTGGGTCAGAATCGAACTACTGTTAAGACAGGGCACCCACAATGCTCTTACTATTTTTGTTGTCGGCCTCGTCGCCGTAATCCCCAAGTGTAGGAAATTACTGTAATCTCGCTCTGGCTCTGTATCTGTTGGGGACCTCTGTCTTCATTATCCCACCTGCTCTCTGGTGGCACCAAACATATTTGCATGAGACCTCATTTCATTCGTTGCTGCACCTCCTCGGTCTGTCAATCACCACCCGCTCTCCCGGAATGGGTTGAGGTGGTATCCTTTGAGTAAAAGCAGGCGGCCTGTGTATTCCGGGGGTGGGACTGGCACGTTTGCTGGATTTTCGTTTTTTTGTGTTGTGGGGCCCTCCTTGCTGTGCTGCTGCGTGACTCCTGTGTCAAGAGGGATGATTAAATACTTCCTTTTGGGTGGGACAGGATGAACGGTCCTATTTCTGGTTTGGATTGCCGTTTGTTTTTATTTGGCAAAGGTGTGCCAACGGCATGCCACCGACTGCGAGTGATGGGTTTTGCACATTTATTAAATGACACTGTGGTGCAAGGAATTTACAAGTCTTCTTCTGCAATAAAGTTACACCATGTGCTCACAGGCAGAAGAGACTCTTCTCATATCCTGGCATGAGAATCTGTAATAAAGAAACATTATTATATAGTATCTAAATGCTCACTGTTTTTTTCTCTGGTTGGAATTCGTAACCCTGATGCTATCAATGAATGCAGTTTTAGATAAATACATTACAAATGACATATTGCATTATATTTTGGTGCCACTACTTCTAAAATCAGTACTTAAGTTAATCAATTTTTAATGCCTTCTGTGATTTTCTTTTACCTTTTTCCCACATTTCCATAGTTTTTCAGCTCTAATTCTGAAAAGAACCAGAATGTATGGATACAGCAGTAAAGCTTAAAGGATCATATCAGATGATACTGTTATATTAATACAACATTAGTGGGATCATGTTTTATTAGTTATGGCACAGAGCTTTTGCTTATTTGGGAAGAATGCAAAATCAAAGTGGGATTTCACTGCTCCGAGTGCTACTCCTTTATTAATATTCACTCGGAAGGGCATTTGTTTACATGTGGTCCAACTGGACTGTTATTACATGCACAATTACATAGAGGTTGAATCCTGCCTAAGTCCCTCAATAGATCAGATACATTGAGTCATTTACGAAAACCTAGAAAACTTGGGACCAAATCCAATCAACAGCTTGAAGTTTCCACCGAAGGCCACGTATTGGCCCTTCGCTGGTTCGGCCACAAGGGCGATCTGCGCGACAATAAAACCAGCGGCTTCCGCTGGGCCTCCT
This sequence comes from Hyperopisus bebe, assembly GCA_026777045.1. Lineage (NCBI taxonomy): Eukaryota > Metazoa > Chordata > Actinopteri > Osteoglossiformes > Mormyridae > Hyperopisus > Hyperopisus bebe. The sequence goes on from JAODJW010000026.1 coordinate 3,253,240, forward strand.
TCCTTCCCCCGCAGGAGGCGCTGCCAAATTAGAGCATCCCGTGGCTGGGGAGCGATGCCAGTTTCAAAGCCTTTAATAGCTGCTGGATTGATATAGCAGCAGATGGCTTTCATTCTGATGTTAACAACGTCCAGGCCAGATACCTTCTCACAACACCTGGCGAGTCGGTACAGGAGCCAGGGGCAAGGACAGGAACCACTTCTCTCTATCATTTCCAGAATCATCCCGTGACAGGGAGAAAAATAAAGACCCAGGCAGCCACTCTACTTAAATAGTTACAGGTACATTTTGAAATGAAAAAAAATAGTAAGGTAGGAATGAAGTATCCCTTATAGGATTGAGCTTTAATATTAATTATTGCATGATTTTCTCCTGAAGGCTTCTCTTGGTCCCCTGTCACATAAAATATATGGTTTATAGCCCTGATTCTGAGGGATTTATAAATATGCAAATATGTCTATGTGGAGGCTGACTATCCCGCCTCTGGCAATAGTCAAGCAGTAATAGAATTCTACGCTGTACATTTTTTTTCACTCGTTATTATTCGTCGTCAAAATTATTCCATGGAGTAAAATCAAACTTTTCACTTTTATCACTCTTTCTTCCCTAAGTAATCACGCTCTGCTTTGAAATTTGTTTTATGTCGCACATAAAAGTAGCCTGATCCCGCACGGGGCTCCGTCCGGTTTCAAAGCCGTGCCCCGTCTCCATACCTGTTGGCATGGCAGGGCACGAGGCGGGCAGGGTGAGAGACACGCTGAGTCGTTAAGCTTCCTTCTGAGACAACAAGGGTTGGGGCCATTCAGGAATGCATTCATCACTTCCAGTCCAAATCAGGAAATGGAACTGGAGTTGGGATTGGAAAAAAACTAGGGGGAACAGAACTGGAAGTGAATTCGCATTTCAGGAAGATTTACATTCCAACGCCAGTTCCATTTCCTGATTTGGATTGGAATAGATGAATGCATTCCAGAATGGCCACAACCCTGGAGACAACAGCCATGCCAGAACAAAGCTATCAAGATTCAGATGAACCATAGTATTTATACGATGTGGTAGGGGGCAACGTTGCTCAGTTTTCTTAAAGCCAAACACGTGTTTCATGTGTATTTCTTTTGAAGTTTTAACTTAATAATAGATATGTTACGGGGTGGCACTGAGAGTGTGGCTAACACTGCAGTGCCACATCTCCAGGGCTGTGCGTGTCATTCCCGGGTTCTGTGCGTCTCCAGTTTACATGATCTGCCCATGTTTGACAGGGTTTCCTCTTGCAGTCCAAACTCATGCATTTAGATGAACTGGTGCTTCTAAACTGCTCAACGGGTGTATGAGCACATGCCCTGTTTATTAGAATAGGTTTCCAGACTATGACAACCCAGTACTGGCAATGCATTTATGGAAATCTGGTGGACATGGCAAAATGCTTGTGATAAGGAGTGTTCTTAGAGAGGATGTAAAGAACACAGACTAAACTGGCTTGCTTTCGTACAGACATCCATCCGGCCCTGAACTTGGCGCCTATCCCAGAATGCACAGGGAACAAAGCAGGAGACACCCTAGGACAGACTGTCGGTCCCTCACATGGCCCTTAAGCACAGCGCTATCTTGAAATTATTTGAATATCTTGAAAAATATCAATATTTTATTATGCCAATACCTATATTTTCTGCACCAGGAGCAGGCAATCTTATCCGCAATGGGCTGGTGTTTATGCAAACTTTTGCGATAACCTTTAGGTCAGCTGTTCAAACCCAGGTGTGAGGATTCCACAGCCAATCAGTCCTCCAATTATTAATATAATTAGGGAGTTGCAGTAAAAACCCACACACAGCAGCCCTTTCTGAGTAAGACTGCCTAACCCTGTTCTACACAAAGACATCAGACTTTTAATTTTGTATAGCTCATGAATAAAAAAACGTTCTTCAAATCTCAATTTTAATGCAGAAATGGACTAATGTAGTAGTCAAAGCTTGAGCCAATTGCTAAAAAAATGAGAAACTTGCGAGTCAGGCAATCAGCTTAGACATCATGAACATTCACAAAACACGTTCAAAGAGTACAATTTATTTCATTAAGACCAATTTTAAAAATTAACATCTGACCCATGATGGAGCACAGCATATTCAGTTTTGCATAATTTAAAATGAAATGTACCCTTGGTCCTGAGCTTCAAATAATTTTTAAGTCCAAAACATGCCTGTAGCAATGTGAGGCTGAGTCAGTCACATGGAATAATACGTGCTCTTTGATTGGACAGGCTTTCTATTATGCTGAACGGTCGACCAATTAAAGGAGGGACAACAGAACTGCAGTGTTCTCTTTCATGATGGTTAACCTTGCTGTGATTGGAGCTGAGGACGGTCGGGATTTCAATCAGGCTGCTAAATTTTGAGATTGGTGAATTGCCACATTCTTGGCGCTTTCATGCTTTCACACTCAGACTGCATCCTTACTCTCCAACACGCGAGGAAAAAAAAAAACCTGTTCTGAAATAAATGAATAATTCATATATTCTAACAGTATCAGTAGGAGAAGCAGTAATGTGTAAAAATGTAAAGGTAGGTAGGAAAATAAATGCATATTTAGGTGGCTTTTATTTAAGATTTTTTGTTTCTTATTGAAAATTGATTAACAAAAAGAATGTATTTTAAGATTTACGTTGTTTATGATATAATTTTAGAGTACTGAGCAGATGTAAATTATTGGCAAAGTACTGTGATGAGCTGTAATATATACAGTATATACACACAAGATTTATGCTTTGATTTGCTCATATAAAGATATCTATTTAAAGGTATATACATTCATATAAAGATATACATTATATTGCCAAAAGAATTGGAACACCTGCCTTTACAGACACATGAACTTTAATGACATCCCATTCTTAATACGTAGCCTTTAATGTGGAGTTGGCCCAATCTGTGCAGCTATAACAGCTTCAGCATTTGTGAGGTCTGGCACTGATGTTGGACGAGAAGGCCTGGCTTACAGTCGCCGCTCTAATTCATCCCAAAGGTGTTTTATCGGGTTGAGGTCAGGGCTCTGTGCAGACCAGTCAAGTTCCTCCACATCAGACTCGCTCATCCATGTCCTTATGGTCCTTGCTTTGTGCACTGGTACGCAATCATCTTGGAACAGGAAGAGGCCATCCCCAAACTATCCCCACAAAGTTGGGAGCATGAAATTGTCCAAAATGGCTTTGAATGATGTAGCATTAAGAGTTCCTTTTACTGGAACTAAGGGGTCAAGCCCAACCCCTGAAAAACAACCCCACACCATAATCCCCTCTCCACCAAACTTTACACTTGGCAAAATGCAGTCAGGTAAGTACCATTCTCCTGGCAACTGCAAAACCCAAACTCATCCATTGGATCGGCACACAGAGAAGCGTGATTCGTCACTCCAGAGAACACGTCTCCACTGCATCTGACACTTTGCATTGCACTTGGTGATGTAAGGCTTGGATGCAGCTGCTCAGTCACGGAAATCCATTCCACGAAGTTCTCTATGCACTGTTCTTGAGTTAATCTGAAGGCCACATGAAGTTTGGAGGTCAGTAGCTATTGACTTTGCAGACAGTTGGCGACTTCTGCACACTGTGCACCTCAGCATGCGTTGTCCCTGCTCTATGATTTTACGTGGCCTACCAGCTATTGTTCCCAATTCCTTCCACTTTGTTATAATACCACTAACAGTTGACCGTGGAATATTTAGTAGCAAGGAAATTTCATAAATGAACTTATTGCGCAGGTGGCATCCTATCACAGTACTATGCTTGAACTCACTGAGCTCCTGAGAGTGACCCATTCTTTCACAAATGTTTGTAGAAGCAGTCTGCATGCCTAGGTGCTGGATTTTATACACCTGTGGCTATTGAAGTGATTGGAACACCTGAATTCAATGATTTGGAGGGGTGTCCCAACCTTTGGCAATATAGTGTATGCATACATGCATATATTATATAAATATGGATTTCAGCACGTTACAATTCCTTTCCATCATTCTGCCTCATACATATGAACTTGCCTCATTCTGACGGGTAAATAATTGCTCCAAAGCTCAATGTCTTGCCACTTGCCCTTTTTGTCCACAGGACTGGATAGACAGTAATTTTATATACAATTAAGGAAGATTATCTGTTTAAGCAACTTTTATATGACATTTCCAAAGCTTGGTTAAGATTGGAGTTTTCACACTACATCGGTTTGATGACAAGACTTCCAGCCATTAAGACTACAATTCAGACCTAACCCTCCTCAGTTCAGCCCCAAATTAATCTCTCTGCCTTTGGCTATACCTTAGACACGTAATCTAAGATTGGAAAATATGCTGCTGGATATTGTAATTTGTTAAGCAAAGGGCATTAATTTATAGCCATGCTGGATTTCGGATAATTTTACAAAGGCTGCATTAATCCCTCTTATTAAGCCCTATGGTGCTGACTGGACACACACTGGATACATCCTTTGTAACAATTTGTGGATCAGTCTGTAGTATTAATAGGAAAGAAAGTCATTTGGAATAAGCGGCTTGCCCATGTGTTCCATTGCTGTGAGGGTCATTAGAAACACTAGACAATCTGTGACCATTGCACCACACCACAAGTGTGGAGATTTAACATATAATTAAAAAAAGTTATAGTTTGTGACACCATTAAAACTGAATAAGTAACAATTATTAAATAGCTTTCAAGTAAATAGTTAACGTGATGGCTAGATGTCAGAACTTTGCACAGTAAAATGCTTGACTGTTACTCAGAAAGAAATCAATTTATATTCCATTTTTCCTATGCTGCATATAAAGTGTATATAATTTATTTGTGATTTATTGTGAATCTCAGCCTTGGGAAGGAGACATACAGAAGGTCTGACTGGGCAATATGTACATTTCAGTGGAGCGATTGGTGGGAAAAGCAGGCGGTCTGCAGGTATGAAGCGTGAGGATCATGATATGGAGGTCCAACCCCCCCCCCCACACACACACACATCTGTGAAAGCCTCTGAAGGCTTGATTCATCAAGGCCCAGCTTGCCTCGCATATTTACAATGGAGCCACTGTCATGTCTCATGTGGACGGGAGGGATGGGCCTTGACGATTTCATAAGGACTCATCTTGATGTCTTGCAGACCCATTCATGTTATGACACACGGCCGCTGGGCACAAAAGGCAGGCAGACATGAGAGGAAAGAAAGGCGCGGGTCCCACCACAGGGAAGGCCAGGCACATGCTGAATACTCAACAAACAACTGCATGTTCACCATTTTCATTCTTTCCTTTTTCCTGCTACGTTGAAATTTAATTACCATTTCTCCACTGACACCACAGATTTCTGCTTCTTCTGCTTTCTGAGCTTTTACAGGTACTTATTTTATTGTCTGACACTGGGACTGAGCTGGACCTTCGTTTGGTGTTAGACTGAGACACAGACTTTTGAAGGGTGTGACGCTACATCGAGGTCTATGAGGAAAAAGATGGCGGTACTCAGGATATTCTGACGCTCCTCGCCTTCCGATGGTTTCACTAACTAGATTTATGATGATGCGACAGCGATGCACATTCAGTAGTAAACTGTGAATATTCTGATCTGTTCCTGGGCTAGCAGTAGGTGGTACTGTACTTCCTGCCGATGCGGGGTGATGGCAGCACCCAGCCAGCCGCGATCCCAGCCTTTGTAGCTATAGTGAGCATAAACATCTCATAAAGTGTTTAACAATGTATCCATCCATCACTGTAACTGCTTAATCCCAACTGGGGGGGGGGGAGGGGGGGGACTGGAGCCTATCCCAGGAACAAGGGGCACAGGCAGGAACCAACCCTGGGCAGTCGCCAACACACTGCAGGGCACACACACAGCCACAATTGCAGGGCCAATTTAGACTCGCCAATCAACCTGCCCTGCACGGTTTTGGACTGTGGGAGAAAACTGAAGCCCCCAGAAAAATCCCACATGAACACAGGGAGAGCGTGTGAACGCCACACAGGACAGACCTACACCCGACCCTAGGATCGAACCCAGGACCTGCGTGCTGTGAGGCAGCAGCGCGAAACACTGCACCCTCATGCCACCCCCTAACAATGTATCACAGTTTTTTTTTTATGTGTTTAACCAGACAAACTTGTGTTCATTTATTTACCTCTCTATTATTGGTATTTAGTTAGTTACAATAAGTATTTATTTACTTATTGAGTG
>JAODJW010000026.1:3262518-3282276 GCA_026777045.1 Hyperopisus bebe
CCACCAAGCTTCACCGCCGACACGTGCTGGTAAAGTTATGATGACCTTACTCAATTTTAAAATTGTGTCGAGTTATGAAAAGAACGAAGAAATCCCAGCGTAACTCATTACAGGAAGGCAAATAAATTCAGAACATCCACTAACTAAACAGTCAAAAAAATGGTTCATGAGGGCACACTGAATGGTTTAGTGTGAAGACAAATGTATGATTCTGCTATAGGAGAGGAACCCTTCATTTATTCCTCAGAGAGATAAGTCCAACAAATCTTTACCTAACAATTAATAATTAATAAGAATAACCTAAACAGACAGACAAATCCCAAACACTTTGCAAAAATTTTACACCCGACTTTTTTGGTTCTTTAAGGTCTCTTTGGCTCAAGTTCCATCATGAAACATAAAGATGACAGGACCAGCATTCTTAGCTTTACGTAGGATCCGGCCCCAGTCCTACTGACTTTTATCGGTTACCCTGGCGCCCAGTTATTTACACCCCGATTATAATTACCTCATCAGCTGACCTCATGAATCTCTGGCTTCATCTCTTCTTGAAAAGGAAAAAGACTTATTTATCTGATTTTAATCATTAGCATCATTTCCTTTAAATAACACAGCTTGTGGACATAAAGCATATTTTTTAATGAAGTAGCTTCTAAACAAAGATTTAATTGAAAAATGTGCCCTGTGGCGGTACACTTAGTACAAACAGCCCTTATTGAACAGAAAAAAATCTAGTCTGAAAGTAGAGCTTTTAAACAGCTTACCCATATGCAGTATCCTAACAACTTACCCATACAATTATTAAATAATTGACATTCAAGTAACCACTGATATTCCCATTGTCACACAGCTTATATACACAAATAAACCTGATAAAATTACAGATATCAGACAGCATAGGATGACACGGAAATTGAATAAAAGGAAAATGACAAAACATTATGAGTAATCACCAGGGGGTAATTAATAAGGGATACCTCAACGAGTTTATGTATTCTCTTATAATGGTTTCCCAGTTTAGCTCAGTTAAAGCACAATAAACATTAATCAAACAAGTGCAAACGTCCAGCACTTTGCTGTCTTACAGTTACAAGTGATTTTATTGGAAGTTAACAGATGAAACGGCTCAGGCGATGGTGAAATATAACGCTTTTCCACCAAAACAGAACCAGTTCCGATCCAGTTCATGAACCAAAGTTCAGTTCGGAAACAGGTGGCAACCAGGAACTCGAGTTTCCACCAATTTTTGTCTTTGCAGTCAGCATAATCGTGTCATCAGTGGTGGATGTAGCTGAGTAGGTGGAATTTAAATTTGCCTACTTTTAAAAGTAGTTTTTCCAGCTTTGTATTTTACTTGAGTATTTTAAGTTGTTGCAACCTTTACTGTCACTTTGCTGCATTTCTGAGCCACATTTTGCTTGAAACCATCACTCCCCCAATTAAGTAAAAACAGGCCTAATATTTGCAAAAAGTATGCAGCATGTTTCTGGGTATAATATGAATCATGATTTTTTTCACTCAGAATTAAAATCATGATTTTCCTCTCATGATTCTTGAGCAATAGGCCTTTACAGTATCTCTCACTTTATTATTGTTTTGCATTACATATTCTTTATATTAACAAATAGTAAGTAGAGTTCAGTGTTGGGGAAGCTACTTTTAAATGGTAGCTTTTCAAGCTACAAAGTACTTAAAGTTAAACGTAGCTAAGCTACAGCCAAGCTATTGTTTTAATATAGTAGTTACCTACATTATAAGTTACAGAGAAAAAGTGGCCCACTACATCAAAGCTATTTCATCCGATAATACTTAATATTTGTGCTGTAGGATACTCTTAAAGCAAATTAATTTAAAAAACAAAGTGAAGCATGATTGTAAGAGTTGAAATGAAATGCCATCCATTTGTTTTTCAACCATACAGACATGCATTGCATATCAATGGTTCAGTCAAGAACAGACGGCGTATACAACGGTGGTTTCATGCTGGTGAAAACAAACCTACTGCCAGTCGTCCAGTATATGTCAAGTACATATAGTCATAATAACTATGTTACTGGTTTATGTATTTACTATACTGTACTTTTTCATTGTTATTTAAGCTATACCATACAGCTGAGTTTTGCTTGGGGATCTATCTAGCTTTGTGTAAGTACACTATATAATATAATTAATATATATAATTAGGCAAAGTCACCTAATGATTCATTTCTCAAAACGTATTCCTGTCGTTAAGTAACACATGACTGTATTGATTTTGGTAAACAAAACTGCACGGTACATATATTATTTCTACTTTATATTGGATGTATATTTATCATAGAATTCCTGCTTTTACTAAATTTTAGTGTCATTTTAAGTTGTATGTATTGCTATTATTTCAGTCTGAGAATGCTCAAAAAGATTCCCCATATAGTTTAAGGGTAATAGCTTCTTCGCTTTTCGCCATTTCGGCTTACGAAAGGTTTCACAGGAAATTTCTGGTAGTGGGGGAAACCTATTTTCAGAAAAACACGCCGGCCTTCGTCTTTTCATCTAAGTGTCTTTTCCCTCAGTGGTCTCGGATATCTTAGCTCAGCTCTTGACACAGGAAGCTTGCATCAGTGAAGCACACCAAAAGTCAGAGTCCTTCACGGCTTCTTACAGGAAGCTCTAGAATAGACTCCCTCCGATGACATAAAATGTATTTCTTCAAAGCCCATTTTTGATTAATTTTCCTCTGTTGTTTTCCTCCTGGATGGTGTGTCACTGTGCCCTGCGATGGGTTGGCGCCCCTTCTTGGGTTGTTCCCTGCTTTGCACCCATAGCCCTCTGGCATAATCTCCGGACCCGTCACAAGCCTGACTAGGACAAGCGATTACAGGAAATGGATGGATGGATGTTTCTGTCCTCTCTGCTGCTTTTAGCGAAATCACCAAGGTCCACTGAAAAGGTTTACTGTGATTCAGGGCTATTCAGAATATCTTCTGCCGTGAACAAATGCACCCTGGTTGTTTGGTAATTGATTCAACAACATTAAAAGCGCCTCTAATGTCTTTTTAATTGAAATAAAATTTCTGTTCTCATTTTGCCTTCTTATCTGTATTAGCTCAAAAAACATTGATGTTGTTTATTGAAAAGAGCAACATTTTAAAGGCAAATATTTCTGCTACTCGCTTCTGTCCTTCAGCTTGTGTTGAAGGTCAATGGCAGTCAGGAATTACACGATTAGCTCAAGAAATACAACAAATATTTACATTTACAATGTAATTTATTATTATTATTATTATTATTATTATCCTTTTCAAAGTTGTGAATTTGGGGTCAACAGTTATATATACGTGTTTGTGGTTTTGAAATGAAGTGAAACAGAAATGAACTGAGGGTTACTTATAAGGTCTCCGTGTTTTATCGTACGTTTTTCCTGTTAATGTTTGCCACACACAATGATCCACATGGCAATGTAGCGGAGAAATTCATGCAATCCCTGCAGCAGGTGGGTCACCCACAGGCTGATAAAGAGACTGAGGTCTCCTGCTTACTTCTATCAAGGCAAAGACATTCTAGTCTTGGAGACTGGGCCAAAAAAATAACCCCTAGGAAGGATTCAGATGTGAAGTGAAACAATGGTTGAGCTGATTAGGGGGCATATATCAACCCTCCAGCCGAAACAATAAAGGTACTTTCTGAACTGCTCTGGGGAACTGTACAGTACGTTTCCTTACGGAGTTGCTGTCACTCGATTGGTCAACAGGAACAGTGTTCATTTTGTACTGTCAGCATGGTGAGCAAAGGGAGAAGCTTGATTTTATAAGTTTACGTTTGTACATTTAATATATATTTTTTATACTGCCTCAGTATTAATAAATTATTTGTTGGATTCTGTATTTTTGGAGTACAGCAGTCCCGTGTGTGATACATTCCGCCACCTACTGAGGACAGCCTACTGTATAATAGAGAACTGTCCACCTGATTTTCCTGTACTCATGGTAAATGAGAAATTTCGCACAGTAAGACATTCCCAACATTACAGTAACAATAAAGTACATTGTACATTACTCTTGAAGGAAAGGAATTCTGACATTTTAGTCTACTTTTCAAGAGATGAAAAAATACCACATTTCAAAGGATGACAACACAATGAAAATCATGCTTTTTATAACCCTCAGAGGGCGAAGGAACAATCAGAAAACATGTCGTTACACACTTAACAGTTTGTTTTGGATCACGATAAACAGCAAAGCGCAGATACGGGGTGACTGCTGCATACATATTCCTGTTTCCCTGGGTTTACTCTCAGTATTCACAAACATGCCATTTAGAGGAACTGCTGTGTATCCATAGCGCAGTGGAGTGTGTTTGTGTGTGTGGACTCACATACCTTCCGGTGTGTTCTCTGCCTTGTACCCAGGGATTCCTGGGATGAGATCCAAGCTTATCATGACCCTGCACTGGGTAAGTGTTTACAGAAATCAGACAGAGGGACATTTTTCTGTATTTCTGTCTACTTCATTTTCTCCATTTTCTATCATGTATGTTGTGTTTATTATTCACATGGAGTCAGATTAAGTTAAGGTTAAAGCTATCTCTGTTGCCAAGGTTATTTTCTCATTGTTCTGTGTGGAGAGGCCTCCACTGCTGCTAATAACCATTAGGATGTCATTTTGATACCGACTGTGAATCTGACATTTTCATTGGTTAAGTCACAATGTAGCAAACATTTTCTCATGGTACGCTGTAGTGCTTATGATCATATGAACATGCAGTGACAAAGTCTTCCCCAGGTGTTATTGCTGCTCTGTAGAATTAGCATGTAGAAACACTTTAATACAAAGAGCTGTGAGGACAATGTATCTGGAGTGTATGTGTGTTGGAGATGTTTTCTCTGCAATGCAGCAGGGGTGGAAATGCTACAGAGAACTGGGGAAAAAATGAGGCCCTGACCGGGATCAGCAGGAGGAAGACAGCTGGATAGACAGATAAAAGGAACAAACCAGAATGTTTTACTCACAAAATTACACAATGAAATAAACACCAGTGCAATTTTAGCAGCTTCAAACCCACCTGCATGCACTTATTCAATTGTGTCAATGACACACAAGTGCTGCTTTCAAATGAGGGAAGGGAAGCCTTACAAACAGACTGCAGCTTAACTCTTTAATTTTATAGCCTTTCCTCAGTTTTTTCCAGCTGGTCTGAGGTTGAAGCAGAATATCACCCCAATTGACATGTATGCAGATCAGGGTCAGAGTGGGTATATAATATCCTTTTAATCTGTCCCTCCTTTCATAGTTCTTTTACATGGACTGGCCTTTTATGTCGCATATAGAAATTTTAAATTGGAATTCTTGTATTGTGAAATATAAACATATTAGCTGTTATGCAGAAATAGATTAGCAATAAATTTCATTTTGATTTTACGGCACTGGAAAAAAAAGGCAATTTTCCAAAGAGGTCTGTCAAAGAGCAGGGATATTCTGCAAAAAAAGGACATTTCTCAGATTTAAACACTTTTTAAGTGAGTAACAGAAAGACGTATGCATTTTTGCAACAAGAAGTTGTCTCTGTAATGAAAAAAGCTGTCATTATTTGTATTTTGTAGCTATTTTAAATTGAAGTACTTGGCTTGCTTGCCTCCCATCCAGGGCACCCCTGCCCCTTGCAATGTGCTTTCTGTGATATACCCCAGGATCTCCATGGCCCAGTGCAGAAAAAGCAGTTAGAGAAGATAGATGGGTAGCTTGATTCAGATAAATTCTATTTTATGACAGTAACAAGTGACACAAAGCAAGCCGAATCATTAACCTGAATCATCGCCACTGTGCTTTTTGTCAAAATGCTTTTGCTCCTGATGATGATGGCAGATCTGTAGATTAATCTCACCTGGACATGTGAAATTTAATACAGGTAAGAGAGAAATATATCTTAAGGGCCTATGTTTAAAAGCAAGAAGGAGCAGAGGTTCTGGACACATCACAAAAAAATAATAATAGAACTGTCAGAAATTCCCTCTTGTTCTTTGCTGGCTGTCTTCCTCACATCTGTTCTTTGATCTAACCCATTATTTGTATTCTGTAATTGATATTTTAAATCTAATTAATCCAGCAATCACATTTTCACCTTGGGGTACGATAACATTTACTTAACATGATATAATTGTACTGTAAAAATGTGGAAAATGGCAAGTTTAGAAAGGGATGAATATATTGTGCAATAATAAATGACTATTACTAATTTACCACCACGTTATTTAATCCACTTATACTGAGATGAATACGGTGGCAGCAATGACAGAGAGTGTGTTTGAAAGGGTAGGAATCGCTCCAGGAACGGAACCACGTGACATAGGGATGGGACATGGACATAGTTTGTTGGGGACAGGGTATTTCTCTTCAAATACAATAAGATGAAAAGATGACAGGTACAGAAAAGACAGCAAATCAGACATACTGTACAGTCATCTTAGAACAGGCAAATGAAATGCACTGATTTTATGCTGATTTGTTACAACACATGCATATTCCACAAATGATTTTGCCTGATCAATATTCTCTGAATGTGAAGAGTATTCTAGACATTGTTTTTATTTCTTTTGTTTGACAGCAAAATGTGTATTTTCCCTCCCATTGCTGTGAATGTCTAGCGCATACTGTATATGCAGAGAGAGACACATACAGCGTGGGTGGTCAGAGCTGCCCAAACTATCTCAGGACCAGCTTCACCATCTCTTGAGAATGTTTATCATACCGGAGGTCATCATGAAGGCCGACAGCCACATAAATGACAGCACCCTCCCCCATCACAGCCTATTCACATCTCACCATCAGGTAGACATTGCAAGAGTGTGAAATGAAGAACCACAAGATTACAGAACAGTTTGTACCTGCTGGCCATCAGGCTTGTGAACAATTCTCACTCCAACACCCCCAATTCTGCTGACATAATGTGACCCACCCCCACACACACACACACACACCCACACACAGACGCAGACAATGAACCATGTTGCACATAGATTTCTGCAGTCTTTGTTCAACAAACTGATCATTTGCAAACACTTCTCAGTTATGGGACTGCAAACTGCCGGTTTTCCATTGTAAAGTATCTGAGCCCCAAACCGGACCCCTGCTGACATGGCCCTGCTTTAAAGCATCACTTTGGTTTTACTGTATGTCACTGTCGCTCTCCTTACCCAGCAACGCCTTTACCGAGCTGACCGTTCCGCAGTAGGAAGTTGAAGCGAGCTGGATCTGCACTGTAATTAGTGTCTCTTCGCGGGATGGCTTGGGTACAGCTTGGTTCCAGTATTCCAGTGGAAAAGCTCCATTAGTTACATTATAACCTCACACATAGGACTGGGCAGTTATCTGCCTCTTGTCTATCCTTTCTAGTTCATTGTAATACTCACAATATTTTCATTACACTCATATCTATTGTTTTATTGACTGACTGTTTAATCATGCTCGGCTTTTATCACCTTAATTTGTATTTTTGTTTTGTGTTCAATTTGTGTTTTTCCAGTGCAGGATGCACAGTAAGATTTTCATTGTATACTTTAACTGGCTTTTTACTGTGCATATGACAATAAATTTTTGAATGAATGCATCTTGAATGAATTGCCGTAAACCATGTTAATTGGCATACTTTATGAAAGGAACAGATTGTATGTAAACAGATGCAACTGTGCATGTTTAATCAAATTCAGCATAGAATCTAAGTTCTGATTCCTTTCTGTTTGCTTTAATACCAGTGTGAAATTATATTTATCTTCAAAAACCCAACCTTGCCCCTACTGCTGGCATCCTACAGCTGCCTCAGTGAGAATTACACCACGTCATTTCTCAAGCAAGGAAAAAGATGAAATAATTATTCATGTTGTGCTATTATGTGACTATCAATGAGTGAAACAGTGGCAATATATAAATGTCTGACAAATCATTTACTCAAACTTTGAGGCAACATCCATACAGTACTCTCTGCCGGGACACCTACCCCCTTTTAGATAGCAAACACAATATAAATTTCACTTTAAATTGGTAAAATGTTTTTAGTAACTGAAAACTTCCTCTATTTTCAGGAACTTGTCCTCACTTGTGGGAAGCACTAAACTCTTTAGTGATGTATCAGCAGATACTTATTTAGTATCCAGCACTGACAGATTTAACTTCTCAGGCGGCCATGAGTCACGCCCTGCCCTGGTGGTTGTCACACTCTATGATGTTTCACATGAGGCATCTGGACAATCAGCTGTCTTTGGGTTCGAATCAAGTGGTTGACCCAGTGGGTGCGGATGAATCCTGTTGTGTCTGAGCACACCCCTGCCTGTGTCCACCTGGCTCATGCTCCTGTTCCACCGACTCCTGCACCAGCTGTCTGTTCCATTGTTAGCCAGACTTTCTGGCCTGGTTGAAGTTAGGGCAGAGGACAGGTGCGACGATGGCTGAATACTGATAAAGTGTCTTGCCTCATCAGCTCCATTGAATTTCCCGAGTGAGATTGACAGCTGTGACACAGTAGACTGGAGGTCCCTGCAGCACAGTAATTGACCAGCGTATAACTATATGTCATAATGGAGTAGAATGGTAAGCCAGTAACATTTCACCTCAATCCCTTCCTTTCCTAAACAGACCTTTGACTGTGCCCACAGCACTTTCTGCCTCACCATTAGCCAGCCAGAAACAAGGGCAGTTCATCACATGACCGGATTAGGAGGCAAAGTGGAGGCAAAGGCTTTAGTGTCTGAAGCAAATTAAGGACCATTTTCCCAAAACATAGTGTGTTATTTTATCGCTGCAATCATAGACTCAGAGGTGATGGACTTTAGTGAATGCTACCTCATTGTATTGGGAGAAATAGTCCGCAATCAAAAAAATAAATACACGTGATTCTGACATTCAAACAAATCGGTCGTATCTTTTTGCCAAGGTCTGTTACGAGTGGGTTCTAATTGGGTTTTTCATGGAGTAAATACTCTTTACAGGTATTGAGAGGTTCTCTGATATGTTTAAACAATCCAGGCCAGCACAGTGTTTGCTGGGTTGTATGCTCTGCATTTTATGATGCCCTGCCCAGGTAGTCATGGTGATCTGCTGTTAGACCTTCTTAAGAAGAGATGATTGTACGACCAGCCTTTGACTGTTCAACAGCAGAGGGTCCACAATGTAAAAGTTCTTTTTCATGCCAGTGGGGTTTCACCTCTAGTCCAATTTGAAATTTGTTAGGGAGCCATGCAGATAGTAGCAGATCACTTGCTGTCACGTCTCATCAGGATGCTGTGCATTAATTATCTGCTGCACATACATCTCTGAAGCCAGAAAGGCAGCACATATTGCATTAACGAAAACTTCCACATCCCTCTCAATTTGAACTTCATTTTCCAGAGCTTGTAAGAGAGTGTCAACTGTAATGAGTAATTTTCCCGGATGTTGAACGTGAATCTGGGTGGATGCAGACGCTGGAATCTCATTTCTTACAGTTCAGCCAGCCCTCTGTAGCTCAGCAGTGGAAGTTGAGGTGTGTGGTATGTCCTGAACTATAGTCCCAGCAGGTAAGAAGAGACTAGCTCACACACCCTGGTGACAGCCAATGCCTCTTTCTCTGCGCGCACCTACCACTTCCCTACCTCTGTTAAGCTCTCAGAGATGTAAGTGACAGGTTTCTGTGTCCCATCTGCTTATGCTGCATTAAATCAGCCCCCAGGCTGTACAAAGATGCATCCGCAGCTACCCGTGTTTCAGCTGTGGGCGAGTACTGAGCCAGGACATTGGAAGAACTCGGTTCCACTTCGAGCTGCTGGAAAGTTGGCACTTGTTGTGCTTCACAGCACCACTCATTCTTGTCACAGATTAGCCCCTTAACAGGTGTAGGAAATGCAACCAGATGGGAAATTCTGTTTAGCAGTTGGCCATGCTAAGAGACATTTTTTGGTTCTTGCATTTGCATAATGGTCCTAACCACGCCAGAGTCTGGCTGAATACCTGTCACTGTTATCCTCTGTCCCACAAACAACACGTTGTCTCTTGCAAATTCACACTTTTCATTCAGTGAGAGGCCTTCCTGCTGCAGCTTCCGCAGGACCAGGTGCAAACGGACATCATGATGTTCTTTGTCTTGGCCAGGACCCGAGATGCAGAGCACTCCTTCGAGGCTCTCCAGCATCTGTGACATTTTGCCACTGGAAATATTCAAGCGCTGAAGACATGCCAAATGGGACCCTATTGAAGCAATATTTCCCATCGAGGGCAATGAATGTTGCATGTAAAGACGACTTCAGGGCCAGAGGAATTTGCCAGAATCCAGAACTGGCATCAATAGCATGGACACCTTTGGAGAGGATTGCTCCAATAAGAGTATGTCATCATCAACTGACTCCCTGAGCGGAATGCAGTCATGAGGCTGCAAGTTTCCATAGAGTGGTACTATTTATGCCACTTTTTGGCATCCTACCTCCTTAGCTGGACAGTCCTTCTGCTGGTGCCTGTTTCCAACCCCAAATATACCATTCCGTCTTACCTCTTTCACTATAGATTTACTCAGCTTTGTATCTCTCATTACCATCAGTGGCTTTCTCAGTTCCACCTCTCATTCTGGCTTTTTTCTAGTCTCCTTTGCCAGGCACACTAGATGCCTTTTGCTAAGGTGAGGTCGGCAGCCATTCTGAAAGTTTCCTGCCCAGAAAACCCATCACAATTCTGTCCCTAATAACCTCATCACAAAGGACACCAATCTGGTAATGTTCAGATATGGTGTAAAAATAGTGATAAAATATTCAACACTTTCTCCCCATTCTTGACTTCTGATATTGACTTTGCCCTTCTCATATATGACACTGTGTTTCCCACCACAGAATTTTTCCAAAGTTTATTTCACCTTGTGACACTTTGGTATTGGCAAGACACACAATATATCATCTGCCTCATTGCTCACCGTGACTAATGGTAATAATGTGTTTACTTAGCATGATTCTGCCAGATTATATCCTGTAGGGTTCTAAACACCATATTCACCTTATTCATCAATTACTGGTGCATCAAAACTGTCTGGTGGTGCAATCTGAACCAGTGTAGTAGCCATACTGCTCATTACATGATGCTGTATGTTCATGTTCATGTGACTTCATGTTCATGACACCTCCCTGATTTTCATTGTACTAATCTGCATTGGGGAACAAATGATTTACATACTCATAGCTTTGGAAATTTTTATAGTGTACTCGCATATCTCACTGTTATAAGCTACTCACATGCTCTGATTGTGAATGATGTTCAGGTGTGCTGACGTTCTGTCCCTCTGTGATACTCCATCAAAACTCTGCCTGGTACCTCCTGAGCATCTTTAGTTTTGAGAATCCCAGATGTATATGAAGACAAGTATTTCTCCATTGCAGTTAAAATTTACTGTGTGACAGAGGCCAGGTCACATCAGTACAGTAATCACTTCACGGACATGTATGGCAATATGATTATTAATCCATCCATCCATCTATCCATTTTCTAACTGCTTATCCTGATCAGTTTAGCAAGGGGGCTCAAGCATATCTCAATCACAATAGGGTACAGGGTTGTTAGTGTATGAGATGCACGCTCAGACCAACACAGCAACACTCTGGCAACACCAATGTGGGAACACCAATTAGCATGGATGGTAGGAGTATAGCAGAGTATCTGGAGGAATCCCCTGTGGTATGGGGGGATCATGAAAACCCTCAATACTGGCTGTGTGAGCAACAGTACTACGTACTGAACCGTCCTGTTGCTCACTTTAAATAAGACCTTTAAAGAAGCAACCTTTGGAGGTTTTCAGTGTTGTTAATTTCAAACACATATGACCCAGGTCAAAGTCAGATAGGATCAGATATTTTGAATGTTGTTAGGTCCAAATGAATTCGAGCTCCTATCTGCTGTCTAAGCCATGACTGATAATAAACAGCTCACACGTGTGGCCGTGATCTGAGGATCATACCGGAAACAACTGTCTGGCAAAAAAAAAAAAAAACACGCATGTGATGCTATATGATATAAGCCAACCATCTTCAGCCTGGGTTTCGAAGCTAGCAACATGTGGCACAAGTCTTGATGATTAGTCCTGGGAATTAATGAATCGTTCATTAGCATCCCCAGCTTCCTGTTTGGTTTCCACAGAGCAGTACGAAACAAAACCAGAGAGAGTCATCCCATGAGGTATGTAGGTGTGCTTAAAGGAGCTACGAAAGTTCTAGAGATGTTTCCATAATGATTTTAAATAGCTAGGACTTGTATTTATTGAATGGTGCCTGTTTTTACAGTCTAAACGTACAGCATCAACATGGTATGTTTTGTGGTATGAGACAGGATGGCAGAAGCGGCTGGATGGAGTTTTATCATGGAAATTCAGTGATTTTGCCCAGTCAGCCGTTGTCCTGCTTAATCTGCATCACTCATGCGGCTAAGTGCATTTGTATTTATTCATAACTATTCATTCAAAGCCACTTGAAGAATCAAATCTTTGTTTTTGATACAATTTCAAACCCTTTAAACTGGTCCCAGGTGGTGGTGGGGGGGGGGGGGGGTTGCCAGATATGAAAGGTTCATGAGGAGCTGTAGGACCTGTATGATTGATGGCCCTGTCGCACGTGCCTAAGGACCTGTGAGACTAGCATTTCAGGACGGGCCCAGTGGCAACATGCACGGCAGGATTTGTAAGTCATGGTAAAAGCTGAATGTTATTTGTGTAGATGCACACAGTATCAGTGAGCAGCTGTTTTCCCGGTTTTTGCTGAAATTATAATCGGAACAGTTCCCTCCTGTGATGTGCTATGATGCACCTTACATCCTAAGCTGTATTTGTATACTGTGGTACTGAAGTGATTCGTGTTCAATAGTGTGTTGTTGTATGATATACCTTACGTCTTGAGCTGTATGTACTACGGTACAGTGATTTGTATTTGAGTTTGAAGTTTTTATACTGAATTGTGTTGTTACCATGTGGATTGATTAATTGCTTTATTAAATTGCTTTATTACTTGCCTTACTGATTGATTGCTATATTTATTAATTGCTTTGGACCAGGAAGTAGTATTCTGCATCCTTTAATAATGTTACTACTTCCTGTAATAATGTTACTACTTCCTTGATGGAATGCATTTAAATAATGATGAGAGTGGGGTGGTTTCTTTGCTTGGCTTGTGTGGGAGTGTTGACAGATGTTTGACTTAATTTATGTTTGTTTGTTTTGCATTCATAGTGAGTGCTTTCTTTATGTTTTGTTATTTTAGCTTGCTTGTGGTTTATTTTCGTATTACCTCTTCCACCTCTGCACTTTACATAAATGGCAGTCTTTGCATTATATTGACGTCTGTGAGTGTCATGACATCCAGTTAATGGCCCATGTTGTAGCTTAGGATTGACCACCCGCCTAGGCAGGTGGGGCATTGTTACACCACCTACAGTAATCCATGTCAGAGAGGACACTTTGAGCTACGTCAGATATTACAAACTACTTTAAAACTGAAAGGTTGCTGTGATTGGCTAAATAGTTCAATTCTTGCGCTTTGACTGTTTTGTTTCCTTGGTTGAAAGACTCATCCAGTTGTTTCATGTTAAAATTAGTGATGCAGGCATGACTATAGGAGGCTGACTAATCAGAACACAGCAAGAACTTGGTCCCTAAGTGAAATCCAGGTCATTTTAATTGAAATGCCAGTTTACAAACGATGTCAGAGCTCAAAGTGTTCTCCCTGACATGGATTATGTGGTAACCCTACAAGTACTGTATGGGTTGGTATACCTGAAACTACCCAGCATTCCCTGGGCCTTTTAGTAATTCTAGCAGCCTGAATGTATCTCAATGCAATGGAAGGACTCATCAAACCCAAGGCTGCATTAAGGGGTTATTTTTTCCAAGAAAAATAATACATCATTTTGATAAAATGATAATTGATATTGATGAAATTTTCAGTAAACAACCACCAGGCAAAATACTTTGGGTGGCTGAAGCAGAGAAGGTCAAAATGTTTGCATGTCAGATGGTAAACTAATGAACAGTGTGTGACCATGGATTGTGACTGTAAATGATGGAGGATGAGGGATTAAAGAACAATGTCTGATTTTAAATAAATAACCCTTCAAATTAGATTGAATTAAGGAAGAACAGAAATGCATCATTAGAGATGATATATATTGAATATCTATGTGCAGTATATAAGTTTTCTTTATATCATTTAGTTATATTCACAGACAATAATACACTCATTCTTGAGAATAAGGACAAAATCTTATTTTGTGGGGATTTTTATTTTTGCTCTTCAATCATGCTGGGAAAATACATTTTAAAAGAACAAAGTCTTGGCTATTAAATGTTGCAATGGACCAACCTCCCAGTGATTTCATTTTCTCTTAAATGGTATTTTTTTCAATTTTGTCAACTCCATCAGTCACATAAAAATGCACAATATTATAATATAAAACATATTTATAACACACAGTAGGTGGACAACAGATTTTTTTATTGACATAAACTCATTCTTTAAATCATTCTGAGCATATTTTTAATGAATATAACAGAAAAAGGCCATCTCACGGAATTGACATCATATAAAACACAAAATGGTACACAAACATTAAAAAAACTTGCCATTTCAAACACGAATCTCCTATTTTTGGTTGTTTCAGATTTTAACAGAAATGAATTAGCTACATTAAAACCTTTCAAATATCTGATGCAGTTGCCAGAATTGTTATATTTTTTTATTTCACAGCATAGTCCTAGTGAGTAGTCATTTTATTTTTAGGTTTTCTTAATGCTAATCAAAATATGCATTTTTGAACCATAATTTTTATTTAGTTTTGATTTAGATGGACTATGGAGTGACCTCTTATGGATGAGACGTACCTGATTCAATATTATTTAATACATTTATTTAAAAATCTTACCAGTGCTTGAGGAGTATTTCCTCCTTTTTTGAAACCAGGACATGAGGCAGGGGTTCTTAGGACGTAGCAGATCTTTTTTTATCCCTGATTAAATTATGTGGCAATGCTTTACATTAAGTGCACCTTCATAATGCATTCATTGTGCATTCATAGAACATTCAGTGCACCATCATAATGCATTCATTATGCATTCATAGAACATTCAATGCACCTTCATAATGCATTCATAGAACATTCATAAGCAACATGCAAGTACAGCTTAACATTCTAACATCCCTTAACAGCTCTAATATACATTAATAGCAAACATTAGATGATTATACAATTATAATGTTCGTTATTATTATATAATGTTTGTTATTAATGTATATCACAGCTGTTAAGGAATGTTAGAATGGTAAGGCATACATACATGATGTTTATTTATTTATTTTTAATTTTTTTTTTTTTGGCCCACCACCACCTCCCCTCTTCGGAGGATAACTTTATGTTTAATTACAACTTATATACATGTTCTCAAAAGTATTTACATTCACATTTATATCAGATGTAGATGGGGGGGGGCTCATATATAACATACAAAAACTTAAATACAGCATAAAACAAATAACAAGCATACAGGAGGCAAGATAGTGGAACAAGTTCTGACAGTAAGGACAGGACAAGAAGACAGACAGGCAAGAGACAATGCAAAGTGACTTACAAGAGACAGTACTGGGACACGGCAGATAAGTAGTTACTGTACTAAAAGTAAGTAAAAGTGTGTGTATGTGTATGGAGAGGAAGGGGGGAAGGGGTTAATTCTGGGGAATTATATAACATAGCTTTTCTTAAAATTCCATCAGAATAAACTTAACTAAAATATAGCCTTGGTGCAAAAAAAAAAAAGTGTATATCCCCAGAAATACATGATGTTTATGAATGTTTTATGAATACAGTAGGTATTGTTACTTTTTAAGGTGTTTAACATTTCTTTTAATTGTTCGAAGCTGTCTTGTCTAGGACAAGGGTGTTAAGGAGGCACAGGGCAAGTTAAGGAGGTAAAAACAATGAAAGCAGACCAGTAATTACATGAATGTTATTGATTCCTTACATATACCTGTAAGTATTTCAAAAATGAAATGTCACCAAAAAATGGAATTAGTGTGTTAATATGTAATGTTTAATTTTTCTTTGGTTAGGACATGATGTGGCCCATTGTGTAGAATGGGGGAGCGAATAGGACAGTAGTAGTCCTGAGCTTCACTCACCCACACAAGGAGTAGATAACACTGTTTTAATAAGCTCTACAGTACGGCTGAGGAGCACTTTGACCTTGAAGCGCCCTGGGATTTTCAAGGCTAGAAGCTGGCAAGATGCTGTCAGAGTAAGCAACTGGTTTCTCTTGGAGACCTTGAATCGGGGAGCTACACTGTAGACGGCAACACGCGTGAAAAGGAAACAAGGAAATTTTGTAGGAAATAGATGCAGCAACAGAACAAATTTTTTGTGTTTAATTCCTTGATTGATGATTATTTTTGCCACACCCAGTGACACCTCGCTAAAGTGCATATTGCTCTTTCCTGTACTGTATATATCTGTGCATTTCCTACTCTGTATATGGTTCGATAATTTGCAATGTGCTAATGTAACTAAGTAGCCATTTTCACAGTCACTGCACTATATTGTGATAAACAAAGTTCACATTCACTATGTACTCTAACCTAACCCTGAGGCTACTTGAGTATTTCAGGCCTGTTGTGACCCATCATTGGATCTATGTTGAGGAAAAATGGATATTAATGGAAGTATGAACATATGAGTACAAATATATTTGTTAGTCCTTTGAACCTTTGTTGAATTTGAACAAAATGAAGAGGCACAGAATAATTTTAAAGAAAATGAACATGCGTAATATAAAAATATCTTTTCATACCGTACAGTCACTGAGATTTTTTAGTATTTTATTTTCTTAGTCAAATCATGCCCATATCTTACTGATATATTGATCGCCAGTTGACACTGGATGTTTATCTGATTTGCTAATATGAGGTAAAATATTACAGAATAAAAAAAAAATTTGGAAAAGCACAACTTTCAGATGTTATCAGGAACGATTCACTTCTCTTCATGAATGTATTTCATGTGAAGGCATTATCTCACATTAATGGATTTAGCAGCTAATTAAGACTCAGTCTGAGGATCATTAGCATAATATTGTTGATAAAACGTAAAAATGCAGTAATCATACCGAAGGCAGAATTAGAAAGGTAGAATTGGACTGCGCAAATGGATTATTCCACTTGGTAGGCACAAATGAAACATTAACCCTCAATTTTTTTTTTGGGGGGGGGGGGGATGGTTGATAGTGCAGAAATTTAATACTGTATTTGCCCATCAATGGCTTTTGTTATTTGTAATTATAGTGCACTATCACTGTATTTCCAGCTGAAGGAAGACTTTGTAAAGGGCTGCTATTTTCTAACTAGCCACTAATATGAACAAAGGGACAATAATGGATATTTCCACTGAAAAGGGAAGAAGACCTGGGGATTTGCAGAAATGTCTTTGTTTATGGATGTTGAATATTCATAGAACAGAAAGTAGTTCTAAAGCCATAAAAACTTCCGCACTTCCCAGCCTCATGCACGCATTCTCAGAATTACTGTTGACGACCGTCACTGATTTCCTGTGGCTGAGGATGTTAATTCTCCTTTGTGTAGCTGTATTCCTGTCCTGACACTGGTGCTGGGATACTGGATAATGGGACCTGGCAGCTGGAGCCATGTTAATAGCTGTTGACCATTACTATGTTGTCTGGGTACATCTTACCATCCTAGCATACCTTTGCAGCTTTAATATACATTAATAACAGACATTATATGATGATAGCAAATCATTATAATCATATAATATTTGTTAATAATGTATATTAAAGCTGTTAAGGTATGTTAGGATGTTGAGGTATACTTACATGCTGCTTATGAATGTCCTATGAATGCTTTATGAAGGCATTATGAAGGTGCAGTTAATGTAAAGCATTCATTGCTGTGTAATGTATTTGTGTATGTATGTATGTATGAATGTATGGGCGTATGCAGTGTTGGGCATTTCAGGTCCAGAAGCTACAAATCCAGACTATTATTTTCTTTCTACCAACCAGTTGAGCATAAAGAGTCACAGTCAGAAACAAAACAAAATCTTCAGTTGGATTTGTAGCTTCCGGACCAGAAATGCCCAACACCGAATGTATGTATGTATGTAAATTTCGCTGTACTTGTGTAAACCACTGTGACAAATAAAAATTCATCCTTCGATTCAAAAACAGGAACCTGGGAGATGTGTACATTAGGTAGTAATAACTGTCCCTACAATCTCTTAGGGCTCTGCATTCAAAAAGAAACTAAAAAAAAAAATGTCTATTGATTGTGTTTCTAGGCGAGGCATTGTGAAACACAACAAAGGCCTCTAAATACATCCCCTTCAACCGTGTAGTGAACAATGACAGCCGTCGCTGTGCTCTTACCTAAGTTTTGTTCCTACTTTTAAGTACTAGCATTGCACAACAATATTAGTCTGCACACCGCCATTCTGAAGCTGTTGTGTGTTAATATCCATGAAGCATGGCTTAAAAGGCTTTTGTGAAAATTTCATGTTTATTATAGCTGAACACAAGACACATACACACATACCCTTTCTCAAAATCAATTCTGTTATTTTTTATTTTATCTTACACTCATTGATAAGAATGAAATAGTTATTTGACACTGTTAATTATGCAGTTTGTTATTCTTACTATCTGGAATTTAGAAGCTAATATTTGTTTTGGGAAATACAGCAGGGAATTTTGCGTCCTTTTCAGTTACCATTACCAAAAATAATAAACAACTCCACTGATTAACCGACATGATGACCTTCTGTGATCAAAAATTCAGAGCATGATCCAACAAAAGTCTGACACTAGTTTACTGTAAGTGTCCTCCAGTTGAGATGAAGCTCTCTGAAAAGCTCTAAGATTCACCAGAGTCCATTTTCTCCCTCCAAACAGTCTGTTTTGTCAGAACTTGTAGAGAATACTTTGTCAGAAATGTTATTTTCTGCCTTTTGCAGAAATGTCACCCCCATGTCAAATGTGGCCACCGTGTGTATTATGTGTGAGTCAGCACAGGTCATGGTGCCCCTCGGCCTTCACTATGCTTGGAAATGACAGCCTGCTGCAGAGCTACAGTGAATGGCCGCTCCACACCGTGGAGAATGTCGGGGGGGGCACTGAGGTTGACTGTCACACTGCCTCTTCCACTGCATGATGAACCCGAATGATGACTAAGACCATCCCCCCCCCCAGAACGCTGAGCTCTGGTGTCTGTCTGGAGCCTCCTCAGCCATCCCCCGAGAAACTGCTGGAACTGCCCATTAGATTCTCACTTCATTTACGTTACCAGTGCAGCAGTGAATTAAATGCCAATCACTGCCTATTTGCCATCTAACACATACTCCTTGACTTCCAGTTCAGGATATTCTGGGTCATTTCCATCACTTGTCCCTCACATAAGCATTTACTAATGTTTTATGTATAATATTATGACCAGGATTTCTAATTTTATTACATTTTTGAGTCATAAAATGGCACTACTTCCTCACCTGTGGGGTTTTGGGCTTGAATTCCACGTCTGCTCCGTCTGTGTGACTTTGCACACTCTCCCAGCTGTGTATAGCTTTCCTCAGGGTATTCAAGCTTTCTCACGCAGCCCAAAGATGTGCAGTTAAGTTAATTGCCATCTCAGTTGTGCATAATTATCTGTGCATGATAGTATGTTTATGCCCTGCGATGGGCTGGCCCCCTGTCCAGGGTTGTTCCCTGCCTCGTGCCCGTTGCTTCCGGGATAGGCTCCGG
>JAODJW010000026.1:3291302-3324314 GCA_026777045.1 Hyperopisus bebe
GCAGTTCTGAAGGCGAAAGGGGGTCAAACACCGTATTAGTATGGTGTTCCTAATAATCCTTTAGGTGAGTGTATAGACAATATGGATATAATATAAACAGGATTTATTGATTAATTCATTAATTAATTAAATTTGTTTACACGTGGCTCCAAACCGGGATTCTGGTTCAGCATTTCTTTTCTGAAGTCAGGCAGGATCTGTGTCTTTGTGTGTTTTGAACGCAAACTTTTCATCGCTTGATTAATGCTGATGGTTCCCTACAAAGATTGTCAGTGGAATCTGAGTCACCGGGAAGTTCCCTGCATCGGAATCCTACCAGTGTAATTTCCGAGTGCCGCGAGTACAATTTTAGATGCAGACCATATCATCCATTACTCATGTATCCTGTTTAAACAGAAAGCCAGAAGCACGGAGGGTGAAAAGTCCAAATCACTCTGGGAATTCTGTTGTAACATTTTATATGTACATTTAGCGAACTGTGAATGACCCTATGATAAAACATAATAAAGCTACTGGAAGCTATATTGAATGACAAATGATCTGCTTTAATGTCACAGCAAGGGCTGTAAAATTAGCATTACTAACTGAAAGGTGCTTTGCAAAATGCTTTCTTCATTCTAAACAATACGCTTATGAATAATCCAAATGTACAAACCTTGAGAGAAGACCAACTGTTGTACTCCAGAGATTGCTGCTTAAAACTAATTTATTTCAGTAAAAATTTAGTATACAAGAAGACAAAAGACTCAGTAATAGGGGCTTTGTGGCTGCTTAAGGTAGTGGTATCTGCAATCATTTTGATCTGGAAATTGCAATTAAATGTAGAAACTACAAAATGGATAACTTATTCAAGTGTCCTAATTATTTATCCTAATCTTGTTTGTAATTATCACAGATGTTCTTTTAATGAACTTTAGTTTTAAAATAAATGAATTTTTACAGCATGTCAGCATTACAGTTCAGTAGCCGCTCACTGCTGGTTATGAATTCCATCTTCCAGTGGAATGTGATTAGCTGTCCCTCCCATCACTGCCTGTGTTAATTCACCCAGTGAAGTTTCAGGAGGTGCATCCTGGTCCAGTTTCTGACATGACTCAAAGGCCATCTTGATTCACACTTTTCATAAAAATATTCAGGAACATTCCCTCTTTATTTGAAGCATGAGCCTTGGGGAGTAGACCATGCAACTCAGAGAATATGATGGTTGTAATGGCACGAATTTGTAGCATTAAGACAATGCTTACTGAAAGGCCTTCATGTGTCTGGTAATGGTGAACCCAGGCTGTCTACTTACATGTACAACTTGTTCAGGCAATCGATTCAGAGTCAGTGAATAAACCATAAACTTCATAAAACAAGGCTTTTATACAGTATTTGATGGAGTAAAACAGGAGCTTCAGTGGAGTCTTGTCCTCTTAATGTCATAAGCGAACATAACCTCTGCCATCTCCCATCCCTCAGCATTCTTCAAAGACAGAGGATTAAATTTGGTGGTATGGCCGCCCAGCACTTGAAATTGTTTTTGCTTTCCCTGATTGTGGAGAATCCATTCCCTGGCTCTCTCTTAGTCGCCACGGTCTCCTGCCACCTAAGATGTTCCATGACACATACAGCTGCACAGGACTTCCCAGATGTTGTGGTGCGGAATTATGTAGCAGTTATGCTTCGAAAGAAAGTTTACAGGTGGCCTCCATGACAAGCCTGTCAACCCTTAACCATCAATCAAATCTGATCCGAGAGTAAAACACTAAAGCAAAAAAATGTCTTAAACATCTGGAATTGTGGCATAGTTACATTAATACTAACATGAACCATCTTTTCGTATAAAAAACAGCACATGGTCTGCCTTCACAAATTACCCTCACAACTGGAATCTTAATTAAAATTAATGCAACTTTATTAATAAGTATAGTCTTTTTCAACCTTAAATATTGATCAATTAATATAATTTGCTTTAGATGAGGGTAAGTACTTTATATAGCTGTATCATCCCTTTATTATTAGGTCTGGTTATTCTAGTCATGGTTGTGAAGAAAACAAATATTAACATTTAACTGGTTCACCCAGGGCTGTACTTCAGGTTTGGCTGTCGGCCATGTTTCTCCTGCCTGCCCACATGTCCAGAGTGAAAGGTGTGTCTCCTTTAATATAATCCAAGGCGATTACACACCACTGTCTTTACTCACAACAAATGATGGCAGGTATGATGGAGATGCTTATACATTGGCCAGCTTGGAGTTACCTCAGCACTTCCTCCTTAAGTCCCTCCTCCAGTGATGGGTGGGCCAATTACAGTCCTCCACTGAGGGAATTAGTCCAGACCCAAACTGCAGTTTGAGCTACAGGAGCTTAGTTTACAATATTACACTTAGTATTTGTTTTTGTTGTTGTTGCGCATCTTTTGTTGAGGTACATCTTTTTATAAAGGGTCTGTGCAATGTTCTCCGCCCTCAAAACAAACGATAAAACCAATCAGACGCGACTGTTGACGCAGGTGGGCGACTGACTGCGACGCAGCAGGGAGCAGGCAAGGGGTGTGTAATCTCCAAAATGAGTCAATGCAAATTGCCAGAAATAGCTGACAACAGATGGGAAAATAGCGGCGCGTCCCAAAGGAGCCCTGGGAAAGGCAACCGGAGGCCGAGCCGAAGTGGCACTCTATTTTTCGCCACTCTGTCTGCCGCCGTCTAGGACATCTGCTAACCTTTGTGGCCTTGCTGTATTTCCGTCAAATGCCTCTCAGGCGTGGTGCTTTTAGAGGCCCTGTAGAGACACAGGCCCCCTCATTCTCATTTACTTGACACGCCCGTCTAGCGCCAGCTCCCGGCAGGAGATCCAATTACCCAGGGACTGCAAAAGGGAAGGGATGCCTCATAAGTCACTTTTTTGGTAAATCAAATTACGGGGCCATTAATTTCTACATTTTTTCCAGGGGTTCCTCAGAGGCAACTTCAAGGTGATTCAAGAGGAACCTCAAGCAGGACTTCCATGGAATGCTTGATACTATTAGCATTAAAGCACTATCTGATTAATAGCGGTCCCTGGAGACTGTTCCTGACTCACATATATGGAAAAATTCATGAACAAAAACCAAGCCACTTTTTTCCTTTCTATATGGATTTTTACTCAACTAAGAATTTAATTTTTACATTTAACAGTTACAGGCAGAATTTTTTTTTGAGGCGAGAGAAGTGTTTCGATTAGTTTTGATGAAAGAATGTGTGAAAATCTGACATTAGCAGAACAGATAAAGCAGAATGGAAAACTGTAAGTGTGTAATTTGTTGATCTACACCATTGCCCCCAGGGCACTTTTACAGTCACCTGACGACTTGATATAAGACTCGCCTCAGCCATTGAAGCAAGGCCATCCCAAGTGTCTCAGAGTGTTGCACTTCCACACATCATTCTTATCAAGGAATTCTCTCCCAATATTCAAGGGAAAGTCACATTTTACATGTGCAAATGATAGCTGGTGTAGTTTAAGGGCTTAAGTAGCCCATGAGACGTATGTGTCAAACAGATGCTACTATTGAGAATTCAGCCAGTAGGCGCTAGCCTGTATGCTACAGCCCTGCATTTTTCCACTAACAGGATACAAGGAGCTTCTGCAACAGCTCAAAATCTGTCCATTCGTTTTAATTCAGAACGTTCTGGACAGCTTTAATTTGAATTCGGCCTTCACTGTGAGAGCGTTATTTTATTTGTTTAATAAGAAGTGCTTATTTATTTGATTCCCTGAACGTCTGTTTTAACTCTTACACCTTGTTGCATCATAACTAGCAAAATGGTGAAGTGTTGTATAATATATAATATGGTTTTCCTCTGTTTGACTGTCGCTCTGTCAGAAGTGCCACTTCCCATGATTCAGAAAACAACCAAGAACTATCACATCTCTCCTGAACCAGCCTAGAAACACACTCCGTGCATTTTCTGGCACCTTCCATTGTTTGCTCTTAGGGGTTACTCAATGATACCCAAATCAGGTCAATAATGACAGCTTTTCCGTGATTCTGTGAACTCATCGGTTTCAAAGGAGTGTCTCTGGTGGAAATAACTCTCTGCTGAAGTCTGGGCATCACCAGCAAGCCCCTTATGCTGTTTTCAATCTATTTCCTACCTCCTTTAGATCTTCACTTGCCTCTAGACTCCTGGCTTGGAGGTTGGCCCTCTTCCCTCTGTAACCGGAAAAAGCTTGCGTCTCTGTCATCTGCTGTTCTAGGCCCCCTGGATCAAGCACCGTTGAGAGGCGGACAGTAAATGTGTTTTTTTTTTTTCACCCTGCCGACACCTTCTGCATCTCATCCCATCTTATCCGCTCTGAAGTACAACCCCAAACATAAGCACGCCCCCCACCTACTCTTCACAACTAACCACCGGTTGCATCATCTGGGTCTTCAAATAGACTGATCTGACCATTCTGCTCAAAAAAAGGAAAAAGCTTTTATCTTTCATATAGTACGTTTCCTCCCCAATTCTGTTTTTCTCAGCCTTTTCTAAAGAAGCTAGCAGGTGGTTCATAAACACCATTCCTTCCCCTCACCCCTCCACAGCAATCTGCAGATTTGGGCACAACATCCAGGCCGGTGTTTCCGCGGAGACGGCTCCCCATCCCGTGGCTCTGCGTCCCGCTCCGCAGCCTCGCGCCCACCAGCTTTTTTCTATCATCCCTTCTGATGAGATGAATTTTGATGCCGTGTATCGCCAGCCTCTCTACTCCCTTGAAATGTGCCTTGTCCTTGTCCTTTCCCTTTAGCTTAGTTTTCCTGGAGAGCTTCCTTCTCTGCCTCTCGAACTTTCCCACCAAGATCCTCATAAGACCCAGAGCTTGCTGCTCAGCTCCTTCAAAACATAATTTCTGGGGCCCTTCAAGAGCCTCTTATCAGCTTACCTAAGAAAAGAAAGAAAACATGTGTATGCCTTTCCTTTCCTAGCCCATCTGTATTCTCCACACATATAAAAATTCCATCCATCCATTATTTGCACTCACTTGTCCTATGCAGGGTCACATGGGACTGGAGCCGATCTCAGAATGGGACACCAACCCATAGCAGGGAACACACGCTCTCTCTCTCTCTCTTTCTCTCTCTCACACACACACACACACACACACACACACTAACCTTAACCATAAGTAACAAAACAAAATAGAAGACTTGGCATTTTTAAGTTTTTGATAGAAGTCACAGATTTTTATAAAATTGAGTTTCCCGATATGGGAACCGCAAAACATCCCCACGATATATTATATACATCACCCCCCCACCACACACAGCACACACACACACGTTTGTATTCATATCTTTGTAAGGACTGTCCATTCATTTCTATGGGAAAAACCGTGATCTTAAGTATGACAACCTTAACTAATTATTTAACTGTCAACTAATATAGCACCTGCATGGAGTACATGAATTGTCATGATTGATTAATGGTAAACAAACATGGGATCGGTACATAACTAATTCGTCGTTATCAGATAATTAATGCACTAGGAGTGTACAACTACATTATGCATATATAACATACTGCATATGTTCTTCGAGTCAAGCTAGGTAAGTGCCTTCCCAAAATGTGTTTGACCTACTAGGGTTTAACATACTTTTCCTCCTGCTTCAAGCAGAGAAAACCTGCCAGACACATTGCATGCATCGACTTGCGAACATCGTTCGACAGGCTACTTGCAAATGTGCCTTTTGCTGACATTTATGAGGTGCAAATCAAGCGTTGGAATCACCATGAAGGAATTTGCATTTCATTTTAAATGGTGCAAATTTTTTAAATAAAAAATCTAATATCTGAAAATTAAATATGATTAAAGTCGTTTAAGCCATCCAATTTTAATTAGTATACTACACAAGAATTACTGTGTTTTAGAAGAGTGACATTAAATAAAGCAGGACAGCATGGTCAGTAGTGCTGTCACCCGGAACTTGCTCTGTGTGTGTGGGGTTCGTATGTCCTCACTATGCTGTGTGGTTTCTGACAGATATGCATGGTGACTGAACTGGTAGCTCTAAACTGGCCATAGAGTGTGTGAGGCCTGTTAGAGGCTGATGCCCCATCCAGGTGTACACAGTATCATGCTTAATGCTGCTTGGGATCCCCCCCCACCAGGTCTGTACTGGATAAATGCTCAGAAGACGGATGGAACACTGCCATTCTAATCATTAAGTAAATGCTGACTGGTACCGTACCCGAGTTTTACGGCTTGTTTGCTACTTTTATTTCCATTTTACGTATGATAATCGGCGTTGGGGATAATACTTTAGGAAAGTGGTTGGCTAGGCTACAAGTTGATTTTAATGAATCAGAAACTTTTTATTTATTCTGTTTATTTAGAAGAAGCAAAAGACATGAATATTTATATATGGGTTTTGAAATTCTGGGCATAAAGGTATTCCTATTCAAGATGTTTATTAAATGTTGGAGGACGGTCTTTTGTTCAGTCATCCATCCATCCATCCATCCATCCATCCATCCATCCATCCATCAACCTTACCTACAGAACAGACCAAATACCCTTACAATGTGAAAAAAACCTGTTATTTTGACCTTGTGGGAACATTTTTTTCGGTTCCCACAAAGTCAAACTTAACTTTATAAAATTCTGTGACTGCAATAGCCAAAAACTTGGCTTTTTGTTCGGTTACTTAAAGTTAATTTTAGGGCTGTGCAAGAGTCAATAATTAGCTAATAGTTCTTGCATGAAATACATGGTCTGTCATGATTTATTCATGATGAATTGACACTTAGTTACTGGTATAAATAATTAAAATTTTAAGAAAATTAGCTTTACCTCAGGTAGGCAATACTTTTCATCTATGTGGATGCAGCAGAACTCTTCCCAGTATAATTTTGCAGCCAAATAAAACTGAAATGAATTCAACCTTGGGAGTAAGGGAAAGAAAATGAGGGTTATGATACTGCCGATGAGCTCATATGTGAACAGAGAGGGGAGATAGATGGAGTTGATTCTGCCCAAAGAAAATACATCTGAGGTATGAAAATAAACCGGAATCAGTGGCCTATATTGGTTTCATTCAAGATGTCACTGTTTTCAATTAAATGACCCTTTATGTGCAAACACGAATCGACCTGAGGCCTTACTCAGTCTGCTAAGACCAAAGCAAATTTACTGCTTCTCTTTCATTGCATTTCACTGGTTGTCTAAGCAGAAGACCAAAGGTGTCTTTGTTTTCGTCTGCATGCCTCTCGCGTGATCCCTTCCGGCTTGCTCTGGCCATCCCTCCTGTCCCCGGCTCTCGTCCGCTTGCTCCTTGCTTACATAGCACATTATCTGGTTGAAGCTCAAACTCAATGCAGGGTTTTTCTCAGCTGCTGATCCCACACGCTCCCTCCTGTCCCCAGGGAGAGAGGCACCGGCACACATTCAGAAATGTCTGACAATCTTGTTTCCAGGAATCGCTTCATCTGCAGGGCTGGTGGCAACGGGGAGATGAATGCCCAGTGCTCCGCGTCTATGGTGCAAAGCTGCCCTTCTCAGAGAAGCTTGCCGATGTCTTCACCAGGCCCGCAGAGCAAGGTTGAAGCTGAAATGTGGTCATAATAAAATGTATTCCTTTAGATATATCAGCCTGATCAATTATATTTGGCAGTTTTTATGTGTATCGCTACTGGTTCCTTGTTATATGGTGTCAGTTATTGATTTTGGACTGGCATCATATCCAGGGCGTACCCGAGTCCTGTGTCCTATGCTGCCTGGGATGGGGGAAGGGCTTTCTGCGACTCTGACTTGTGATTTGAAGATGAATGTATGGATGTACAAATGATACATATTATCTTGATATGTGTATTACATCAGTTGGCTAATGTTCACTGTATTACGCGCAGATCTTTATTCAGCAGTCCCATTTTGTGAAACTGCAAAATGCTTCTTAAGCATAATATGGGATTTAAAGCCTGAGTGGCCAAACGGAAAGGTCAAAGCTTGCAAAAATAAATGCATCTGCAAAGGTTGAAAAGATGAAAGTAGGAATGTAGGTGTAACAAATACACTGATCTTTGTACCTTGATACCTCAGTCCGGGTCAGTCCTGTGACGGAGCTGGCCTCCCTGGCGAGTTTTTTCCTGGGTTTGGCATCACCTGGGTGAATGGGGGTTTCCTTATACTCCATTCTCCTCCTTTCTACCACCCAAAAACATGTCAGTTTGGTGGATTGGTATTTTCTAAGTTCCCCATCCAGGGTATGACCTGCATCATCACCAGCGGCGGTGTTTGCTGCCCCCAGTGTTTGGGGGGGGGGGATGGGTCCATTGCCCACAAACAGTCACGACACTAAATATGAAATAAACACGCTGCTTATTTAGGAGATACTGGAGCAGTACTGTATGTTCTCCTAACCGGCTAGCTAGCTATGATTATCTGACTTTACTTGCTTATTATTTATTTAATTTTTCAACCTTCTGAGCTGGGCAGGGGGCCCCAAAGAGACTTTTCGGGCCCAAGAAACAAGAAACCCACCTAAGTCATAGATTATGGACGGATGGTAGCTCAGATCTGCAACAGCCTCATAACATCAGAGATCAGCACCAGATGGTTGGAATGTGTATTAGCCAGTATGCATGTGGCGGTATAGTAAAATTAGAAGGAAATGTTAAATATTAATGCCGTTCTTCTGTAATATTTAGCCAGGTGCATGTGGCTTCCCTCATCACAGAACTTATGTCTCTGGCTGGAGTTACGAGGCACAGATCGTGCAGCAGAATGCCCCAGGCCCCAGTCCATGACAGCCACACATTCCCTTAAGCAGCCTGCCCCATTGATTAATTAGCAGGAGGCCGGAATCGGCATTCTGTCAGCAGGACGAGGCGAAGTAGTGCAAGGGCTGCAATTAGCCTTCCCCGAGGAGGGTCGTGAGTGGCAGGGCGCCCCCACGCCGTGGGGGTGCCAGGCTCCCCGGGTCATTACGCAACATTGTCCATCCTCCCAAAGCCACCACCACCCTCACCCTGCGTGATCATCTGCTAATTGCCTTTAAGTGTAAAGCTCTTTTGCGGGGAAGTAGGTGAAGCAGCCGAGGAGCTCGTGGAGTAGAACTGGAGGGTCCAGGAGCATTTTGTGGAACATGGTAATAACAGCGGGATACAATATAAATATATGTATGATTACAAAGGGGTTACATCTGAATATATTCATTTTGGTAAAAAGCTTCTGCTGCTTTGCATATTTTCACTGTGCAGAAATGTCCTCTTTTGGCGTATTTCCAGATGACGTGGGTCAGCAAAGCTGTTGGGACATTTCAGCTTTATTGTCCAGCATAAAACATTTCTTAGAAAATTAATCAAAAGGTCATCAAGTCAAATTACTTTCATGAAGTAAGATACATGAAGTTACATTACTTATTACATTTTTAACAGGGTAACTAGTAATCTGTAACCCATTTCATTTCAAAAGAAACCTTCGCAATACTGCAGATGGTCGCAGGTCACACACAAGTAATCGAAAAATGGGAGAGAAACACTCACAAGAAAACTGGTACTGTACCCGAGTTTTACACACTCACAACTAGAGAGACCATAATCTTAAGCAGTTCCCTACTCCTTCATTAACTTTCTCTCCTGCATCTCCTGGTTTTTCACTCGTTCTATACTGCGGAACCACTACAGCAGTTATTACGGTATCAGACATAACTGGCAGCATGATGGCTGTATAGTGGCCAGTCATCATGCTCAGTGACAGGGTGTTCAGTAGCGCGAACACAAGTGCTGCTAGTTTACTGCTGTGCAAATTTCAGATATGTGTTTAAGTATTCCAAAAACATTATTTTTGGCTGCTAAACACACGTACGGTGTAACATGGCAAAATATACTACTTCATGAATTAATTTTGATGCACGTGGACTAAAAAGAAAAGAAAAATACTATGCATGTTAGAAGACTGTGTGAAATAATAAGGAAATCGCTGGGGGGGGGGGTCTTTGTTAATTGTGCAGCAATAAATTTGGGGATTATGGGGAGGGAACATTACACTTTGGTGGACCTTTGATTCCTGCAATGAACAGAGGCTGGGGCGTCACGTAGTTCAGGGAATTTTGGTTGGTGGTGGGGGTGGGTTAGTCAGTTAAACTGGTGTTTTTTTCCTTTGAGCACAGATTTTAATGAATATATAATGTGTCCTGGCTGTAACAGTAGACTATTAATATGTCTAGTTGCTTCGGTTTAAGTGGTTTTTATTTTATTTCTAAAACTACAATATTACAGCAATTATATGGTTAGTACTTTATCATGTTTAACATGGTGTAAATGGGTAAATATTTGTATCATTACTAGATTTTCATGATTAAAAACACTATGGATGTGTTTCCTGTGGTCAGCAAAAGCTGAATGCTCACAAAACCACCTTTTTAATTGTCACACAGGAGCAGAAGGTGCTCTCTGGATACTCTGCTTCGCCATCAGTTTTACTTTTTGCTATATGCATGTGTTATTCCCCAGATGGGGACTTTGCTGCAGAAATCTGAGGAACTGCTCACTTTTAAAGGGCAAAATGTTCAAGCCAGATCCAGAGTTGTCGCACGTGACACTGAAGAACAGGCCCTACCCACAAAGCCAGCTATTTTAAAAATCTTAGCATCATAATATTGTACAAGGTGGTGAAGTCTGTAATTTAACAAGCTCAGTAGAACCGTCTTCCGTTTTGAAATCAATTCCGCAGATGTACTCACCCTGCAGCATGGAGACATTCCATTGTGCACATTCAATATACCTTAGCGAAGAAGTGGCTGCTGGCTTTGGCCCGGTGTCTGGGTTCGAGAGTGCCACAGGGCTTGGCATCAGGCAGAACAAGAACACTGTAGAGAAGACATAAATAATTTGGCAGAGATTTTCATTCTAAGGGACATTTCGGGACATGTGAGTTTATGGTCTGTGATTTATATTCATATTTCAAATGACAAGATCTCAAACCAGCATTAAAATTTACGCCGGTCCTTACATCTCTTTCATAAAACATAACATGAAGAAGAAATGCAAGGCTAATTAAGCATTCAGCTGGTGGATTTTAAACCC
The DNA here is from genome assembly GCA_026777045.1 of Hyperopisus bebe. Taxonomy (NCBI): domain Eukaryota; kingdom Metazoa; phylum Chordata; class Actinopteri; order Osteoglossiformes; family Mormyridae; genus Hyperopisus; species Hyperopisus bebe. The sequence goes on from JAODJW010000026.1 coordinate 3,302,333, forward strand.
TTATACCAAGAAGGTTAAAAGCATGGCTTTGGCCCCCCACATACTCGTTGTAGCATATTTGATAAATTCTATTAGCTTTCATACATAGGCTGGATGATTGCAGTTTTGTATTGTTACTTAGTTTGTCAGACAATTAGCACACACATTTGTTATACACAATCAACCAATCAGTAAAAAAACCCAATTGTAACGACTGTCCACCAAATTAGAATCAATACATAAATCAAAGTTAGAACTTTTGGTAACTCTTTTGCTTCTTAAACTTAAAATGTATCATTAGGCAGGATTGCTCAATTCCCTGTGAAATAGTTCCTCTACTTTTCATCACACCTGATCCATAAAGCTGAGATATTGGTATCAACTATATACCATTTCAGTGTCTTATAAGTGAAATCTTATCTATAGTGCTTATAATGATGGCCTTAATGATAATGATAGTTGTGTAAATCGTAGGGGTACCTAACAGAAATTAAAATAAATAGCATATCCAACACTAGTCAAAGCAAAATAATCAATAAAGAACCCCTGCCAAAGTGTGACCATCATAATAACCAGCACAGATTTGGAACAACCCCATAAAACATTTGTCATATTAAATAACTGTAATTGTCATGAACACAAACCATTGGTGCAGTACCTCAAACAAAAACTAAAATAAAGTGGAATGTTTCAATATTATTACACTTTATTATTAAAATACCAAATCAGATACAAGGTCAACATGAGCCGCGTTAAACTGTGAAAAATGTTCTGTGGAGTAGCTTGCTGTGTTATACATGGTGTTTAACAGTACAATATCAGCCTTTGATTGAAGAGGCAATTTTTATTAAAATTTACCTTGTATTAGTTTCAGGAAAATAAACCGATGCTTCATACTGCGATGCATTACAGGACAGAGCAAAAATAAATGAAAATGCCTATTATAAAGAATTTACTCAATGTCAAGTCAAGTCAAGTCAAGTCAAGTGGCTTTTATTGTCATTTCAACCACATACAGTGATACAGTAAATAGTAAAATGAGACAATGTTCCTCCAGGACCATGGCGCTACGCATAACACTACATCAACAAAGGACTACATAAGGTGCAGGTATGCAAAATGTGCAAACATTGCAAGAACAATGCAGACACAAGACAGTGCAGACACAAGGCAGAGACGTGCAATAGAAGAATAAGAAGAAATGATAATGTATAAGACAGGCAGAGCAGAGCAGCGCTACTGGTATACAGTCCTGATGGATGTAAAGTGCAATAGTGCAATGGGTTGTGCAAAAAACTAAAAGTTGTACAAAAAGCTCTTCAGATAGTGGTGTGTATAAAGGTGTGTGTGTGTGTGTGTGTGCCAGTCCAGTCTCTGATTGTTCAGGAGTCTGACGGTTTGGGGGAAGAAATAGTTTGGCAGTGAGGGCCTGAATGCTCCAGTACCTCTTGCCAGAAGGCAGGAGGGTGAAGAGTGTGTGTGAGGGGTATGTGGGGTCCTCCACAATGCTGGAGAGTGTGTGTGAGGGGTGTGTGAGGTCCTCCACAATGCTGGAGAGTGTGTGTGAGGGGCGTGTGAGGTCCTCCACAATGCTGGAGAGTGTGTGTGAGGGGCGTGTGGGGTCCACAATGCTAGTGGCTCTGTGGATGCAGTGGGTGTGAAAAGTGTCTGTGATAAAGGGAAGAGAGGCTCCAATGAACCTCTCAGCTGTTCTCACTAACCACTGTAGAGTCTTATGATCCAATACGGTGCAGTTTCCATACCAGACAGTGATGCAGCTGCTCAGGATGCTCTCGATAGTCTCTCTGGAGAAGGTGGTGAGAATGGGTGGTGGGAGATGGGCTTTCCTCAGCTTTTGCAGAAAGTAGAGATGCTGCTGGGCTTTTCTGGTTATGGAGTTGGTGTCGAGAGATCAGGAGAGGTTCTCCACCAGGTGAACACCAAGGAATTTGGTGCTCTTGATGACCTCCACAGAGGATCCATCAATGTTCAGTGGACAGTGATCGCTCTGTGTTCTCCTGAAGTCGACAACCATCTCTTTTGTTTTGTCCATGTTCAGAGACAGGTTGTTCATTTTGCACCAGTCCGTTAGCTGTTGCACCTCCTCTTTGTATGCTGACTCATCGTTCTTGCTGATGAGACCCACCACAGTCGTGTCATCAGCGAACTTGATGATGTGGTTCGAGCTGTGCATTGCTGCACAGTCGTGAGTCAGCAGAGTGAACAGCAGTGGGCTGAGCACACAGCCCTGGGGGGCTCCAGTGCTCAGTGTGGTGGTGTTGGAGGTCTCTCAGACAGAAAGTCCAGGATCCAGTTGCAGAGGGAGGTGTTCATGCCCAGCAGGCTCAGCTTTCCAATCAGGTGCTGAGGAATGATTGTGTTGAATGATGAACTGAAGTCTATGAACAGCATTCGTACATATGTGTCCTTATTGTCCAGGTGGGTGAGGGCCAGGTGTAGGGTGGTAGCGATGGCATCATCTGTTGACCGGTTGGGTTGATAGGCAAACTGCAGTGGATCCAGTGAGGGGGGCAACAGGGTCTTAATGTGCCTCATGACAAGCCTCTCAAAGCACTTCATCATGATGGGTGTAAGTGCAACGGGACAGTAGTTGTTGAGGCAGGACACTGAGGACTTCTTTGGTGCGGGAACGATGGTGGTGGCCTTGAGGCATGTTGGAACGACAGCAGTGCTCAGGGAGAGGTTGAAGATATCAGTGAGGACATCTGCCAGCTGGTCTGCGCATTCTCTGAGCACTCTTTCAGGGATGTTATTTGGACCAGCAGCCTTCCGTCGGTTAACTCTGTGGATGTTTGAAAATTGACCAATATATTTAACAAATGTGTTCATGTTCTTCCATGCTTAAATAGTAAATAAAGGTGTAAGCCAGTATATCAATCAATTAGTCAAGAGTACATTTTATTTCAAGAGCTTTACAACTGATATCCTGGGGGGTATAAAAAAGAGAGGAAAACTAATGGCTAATCCCTAGCAATTCCAAGGAGGGAAATTAATATTGCAGGAAAACAGTATGGATAAATAAAAGAAAGTGACAGATTACTATTGAAAACCATGGCAGTCAGTTTGTCATGGCTCCAAGCTGCCCGATAAATGCTGGGACATCCATTTTCTGGAGAACGCATGATAACTGGGGTTGTACAAACTGGTAGTGAGTCCTATTCTTTGAGGTCATTACATATGAAGGACATATTTACTCTGACAAGCTTGTTAATGCTCTGCCAGCAAGCCCTGATGCTCTGATCCAAGGTCTTTGTCCGGGAGAATATGGAGATCTATTGTGTCAAAAACTGCGGTTTGAGAAAAGAGACACTATGGCAATCAGGAACAGGAATGAAGCCATCCAATATTTTGACAGAGGCCATCTCAGTCCTGTGCTTTTTCTCTGCGATCAGAGATATTATGTGACCGTGGGATGGCTGTGAGCTGCTGGACACTAGATTTCTCAAAAAATTTTAAGAGTTTTATAGCTTGGCTACATCCATCTTAGGAGACCATTGCGGGGATACATCGCCTTACGTGAGCTTTGCAGTTTCCAGCACAGGCTTTCACACTATTTCAGGGAATGAGGTCATGTAAATCAGTTAAGAGGCTGTATCTAAATCACTCAGAGCAATGAAGGCAGATAATAGTGTGTTTAACAATCATAAAAGCTACAAAAACAGTGGATGTTACTTAATTATTGTTATGTACTGTGAATCTGATCTTAAGATGTTTTTTTAATGAAACTGGCAGCGAATGAAAGTTGCTATACCAAAAGTGGATATGTTGATTTCTTTTGTTGTATTTTAATTCTCGACAGTATGTCAGTTTTATTGAACGTTATTAGCAAACATCATTACATAATCATGAAGAGTGCATTATTATATTTTCTTGTAGACTGACAGTCATTCCAGCCCAGTGCATCCTGGGAAAGGCTACACATTCACAATGACCCCATATTTCATAATTCATCACGGAACCGGATGGATGGACTTTTTAACCAGGTATCATGGAATACCAATTTAGTCCAGCAGCATTTCTGTTCTAATCCTCAATAATCTGCTTTAATGTTAAAATGTGGCCATGACTCATTCGATACTTTAACATTTTGCTTCTTTCGGTGTGTTGCCTATATTCATTGCATCACCCAGTACAGCAGCAAATTCCTCAGACGGCTTGTCGATGGTGTGTGTGCTGAAGAGAGATTATAGGAAACATCCCAGGTAAAAACTGCTTTGAAGTCTGTGATGGTTATGGCAGCCAAAATGCCCTCGAAATGCAACTTTGTTTTTTGATCTCACAGCCTAACCCACATGCGTTTCTAATTTAATAAGGAAACACTGGGAATATCAATCTTCTGTCTAGTGTTTGATGGCAACAGTCATGTGCACATTTGTTGAACAAAGCAACTGATTTCAGAACATATGCAAGAAGTGTCAGGAACATTTTATTGGAATAATATTATCTGCAAACATATCCCATATTCCAGCATATTCAAAAGGACAGACGCATATCACTGCAATTTCCATTTGCCCTTTGGATGCTCAAGAATTCGTGTCATTCTGTTTTGTTGGCCTTTTGTCCATGTCCTTGACATTTCTGCCCTTTTCCTGTGATTTTTGACAACTATGCCTTCCTTCTGATACATTTCAGACCAGCCTTCTTTACGAAATTGCGTAAAATGGCCTGACACATCTTTCTCTCCACTTTGAGCCCTTTTTCATTATGGCAGTGCAGGTCTTGGGCCCTTGCCATCCCTCTTCGGGAACACGCTGCTCTACTTAAGTTTAACGCACTTCCATTTGCCCCTTTAGAAGTCAGAGTCGCTTTGATCGACTCCCTTTGATATCGCAAAGGGTAGGTGTCAATGCTTAGGTAGCAGAGTACAAGCTTTGTAACTCATTCGGAGAGTTTATATAACCGTGCCGAGATTACAATCACAGGGAAAGCGTTATAATGGCACATGCAATGTATCAAATCAAACTTTCATTGACCACCCGCCATTTTATTATTCATTTCCTTGGCCCCATGCACCCTCTCAGGCTGTGGATACCTGCATGGCTCACCTCACTCGCTACAGTGGCCAATCGAAATCTCACACGACCCCAGCGAGGCTCCTGGTTGGCTAACTGCTCTAAAGGCAAAACAGATGGGAAACTAGGAAACAGGAAACCATGGGCCAGCTGTCAGTCTAAGTTTGAATTTCATACACATTGTTAGTTTTTTCTGTTCCCCTCAATATGCTGCTGCAAAGAAATGAGCCTGATAAGTTATTAATATGAGGCCCACAAAGGCTCGCTCTTCAAAGAATCATTACATAAGAAGGACAGCTGAATCGCTAAGTTTGTTTTTGCTTGCTTTCCTCCATGAGCAAAAAAAAAAACGCTGTGTCACGATACTGCAAGAGGAGATCTGATCTGCCTGAGAAGCTGTAAATGACAGACTTATTTCTATCAACAGTACGTGAATCCTCACATTTTATTCATTCATAATTAACATAGTAAGTCATGATGTTTAAAAACATCCAGAGATTAAAAGGTAAAAGATACAGACAAGAATGTCTCATTTTTATCTTGATGTTATTTATCACACAAATCTGGCACCCACAATGTAATAATTACAAAAATATATGCACACGCATACATACACACACGGGTTTGTAATTTTATCCTTGTGGGGACCCTCCATTCATTTTTATGAGGAAAACTCTAATCACAGCAAAATGACATTAACCTCTACCCAGCCCAAACCTTAACCACGAGTAACCAAACAAAATATGAGATTTTTGGAATTTTTACTTTTTTGATTGCATTCATAGTGTCTTTGTGGAGACCTGAAAAGTGGTCAGCACAATGTCAAAAAAACAGGTTTTTATTACATTGTGAGGGACATTTGGTCCCCATAATGTAATAAAACAAAATCCACACACACACATACACACACCTTACCTATTCAGTTCTCTGAGTACTAAGACACATCAGAGTTGGCGGTGATATTGAGGACACTGTGGCTGTGTCAGGATCGCCAACCCTCTGAGCTGATCATGACCCAAACATCACCGGGTATACGCAACCTTCATACGACCCCGCTTCTCACCTAGGGCCTGCCTTTGGCTAACACACAAGCTAACCATGGTCTATTTTTACCTCTGGGTTCAGATTCTGACATGGGTATACAAATCCAAAAGAAAGAGAGACTGGGTTAAATATACCTGGTGAGACTGGCATGGGTGAGTGCCCTCAGTGACCTGTTTCAGTTTTTATTTTGAAAAAATAAAAAACTGCACATGGTCATGACTTCTTTGATTTTACAGCTAAAGTAAGCCTTCCACAATACGGGGCCACAATAAAAGAGAAAAAAACTAAGAAACAGACATAGCTGGAATTTTTGTTTGTCTTCTAAACGGGACCAGATCCTGACTTGTTTATCAAATGTCATTTCTTTTCTAAGCGTTTCTTTTTTGTTTATTCTGCAACCAATACCCACATGGTCTTGTTAAACCGAAAATAAATTGATGCCCAGAAAGGAGTGCTTTTCCCTGACCTTGAGTTGTGTTTTGTTCATATGCTAACTTGATAGGTGTGCATGTATACACATTCAGCGGTTTGCATATTAATGTGTTGATCCTAATTACGGAGTCATTTTGAACTCAGAACTGACAACGAGATATTTTTAGCGGTGAGTCCATAATCTTAAAGCCTCGCATTCATCTCTCTTATTTTAAAACTATTTAATTATCTAGACAATTATTTCAGCATTGCTGACTGTGTAAAATGTCGAGGTTTCTGGGAGATAGAGCTGGCTGGGGTGTTTCAAGACTGACTACAATCAGTGACTAGAATAATTTATGTGAATGAAATGACATTAAGATCAAACACCAAAAACAATGATAAAGACATGAATAGTGCCATTTGGTCTCTGCCTTACTTAGCCCTCATTATCACGTTTGTGGTCCCTGTCTAGGGGCTTTAATGACCAACCTAGGGTGGACATGCTTGTCTGAGACTATATAAAGATGGAAAACATCCAAAGAATGATTGGGTGTTTGTGTATATCTATCTTGCTTTTGGGAGGGGAAAACTCTGATCTGAAGTATTCAAGGGAGAGAGGGGTCAGTTCCAGATAAACCAGCCTGAAATGGGCATTTTAAGCCCCACTGTCACTTACCACACATAACAGAGACCCAAGGTAACCAAGATCCTTAACTTTCTCTAGCAAACTTAAGCTTTATACTTTGTTGTTTTCCTTAACATTTTCCCCCTGTTAACTTATATAACTGACACCCTCGCAAGAGTGCATTCATTCAAAATTAGCCAGAACAAAAGTCTCGACACTTATATTCAACCCTGCTTAAATGACAAAAGCCACAGCCCATTCAGATGGTGATTGTCACAGCTATAAATCAATTGCAGGGTATGGATATTTTTGAAGGCCTAAATTTCTGTTGATTGCATTAAAATTTGCCATACGCCTTTCAAACACACAAAGAGTTTAAACTACCCCCACTTAATGTTCACACTGTATAAAGAAAGATACTGTATAATGTAATGGTAATAGCATCAGTGAAATTCAGGCTGGTAATGAATATCTAACGTAGGTACCACCTCCTCCATGAATCGCCACCTTTATGTGATGGAGGGGTTTGCGTGCCTCCGTGATCCTAGGAGCTATGTTGTCGGGGGCAATTTCCCCTGGTAGGGTCTCCAAAGGCAAATTGGGTCTAGGTGAGCGGTCTGACTAAGTGTGGTTCATATCGACCCTCATGAGAGATAAAACCAAGGAGTATGTTACCCTGCCTGTATTGGGGAGACTGGAGCCTCACACTGGAGCTAGGCCAGGGGCGGGAGCTTGAAGGCGAGTGCCTGAGGGCCGTGCCTCCACCCATGGGGCCTGGCCGGGCAAAGCCCAAAGGGGTAACATGAGTTTGCCCCCTCTGTGGACCCACCACCTGCAGGGGAAGCTGTGGGAGTCAGGTGCAGTGAAGATCGGGTAGCAGTCGAAGGCAGGGGCCTCAATGGACCATTCGTCGTTTACCAAAACTGGCTCTCGGTACATGGAAAGTAACCTCTCTGGTGGGAAAGGAACCTGAGCTAAGCTAGTGCGGGAGGGAGAGAGATACAGACTAGATATAGTAGGGCTCACCTTGATGCACAGCTCGGGCTCTGGAACCAAACTCCTGGAGAGGGGCTGGACTCTATTCCACAATGGAGTTGCTCATGGGGAAAGGCACCAATCAGGGGTGGGTCAGCTTGTAGACCCCCGGTTCAGTGCAAGTGTGTTGGAGAGGGTCGCCACACTTCGAATTCGAGTTGTGGGAAGGGCTCTGACTGTTTGTGTGTATGTGCCAAACACCAGTCCAGAGTATCAGACCTTGGAGGGGGTGCTGGAAGCCTCCCCTTTGGGGACTCCTTTCTTCTGCTGGGGGACTTTAATGTTCACCTGGGTAATGACAGTAAAACCTGGTAGGGTGTGATTAGAAGGAATGGCCTGCCCAAATGGAATCTGAGTGTTGATCAGTCATTTGACTTCTGTACTAACCACAGTTTGTTCATAATGAACACCAATGAACATAAGGGTGTTCATAAGTATACATGGCACCAGACCACCCTAGGCTGCAATTCAGTGATTGAATTTGTCATTGTAACTCGGGTAAAGAGAAGAGCTGATTTGTCAGCTGATCACCACCTGGTGGTGAGTTGGATCTGATAGCGGGGGAAGATGCTGGATAGATCTGGCAGACCCAAACGTGTAATGAGGGTGTGCTAGGAGTGTCCTTGTGGAGGTCCCTGTCCGGGACATCTTCAACTCACACCTCCAGCAGAACTTCTCTTCACTCCCGCGGGAGTCAGGAGACATTGAGCCTGAATGGGCCATGTTCAGGTCCATTGCTGAGGCACCATTGTGGAGTTGTGGCTGTGAAGGCTTTGGTGCCTGTCACGGCAGGCAATCCCCAAATGTAAAGGGAGCTGTCACGCGGAAGAAGGAGGCCTTCTGAGCTTGGTTAGCTTGTAGGACTCCTGAAGCAGCTGACAGGTACTGGTAGGCCAAGCAAGAAGTGGCTTTGCCAGTTGCTAAAACAAAAACTTGGGTTTGGGAGGAGTTTGGTGAGGCTATGGGAAGGACCTTTATTCAGTCTTAAAAAGGTACTGGCAAACCATCAGGCAACTCGGAGGGGAAGCAGGACTTCACCCATGCTGTTTACAGCAGGGATGGAGAACTGTTGAACTCAACTGGGGATATAGTTGGACAGTGGAAGGAATACTTTGAGAATCTTCTTAACCCCCCTGATACACTTTCCTTGGAGGAAGTACAGCTAATGCTCAGGGGGGACTTCTCTAGGCCTGAGGTCACTGAAGTAGTTAAAAAACTCTTTGGTGGTAAGGGTCCAGGGGTGGATGAGATTCGCCCTGAGTTCTTGACAGCACTTGATGCTGTTGGGCTGTCTTGGCTGACATGCCTCTTCATTGTTACATGAATGTTGGGGATAGTGCCTTTGGATTGGCAGACTGGGTGGTGGTCCCAATCTTTAAGAAAGGGGACTAGAAGATATGTTCCAACTTCAGGGGGATCACACGCCTCAACTTCCGTGGGAAGGTCTATGCTGGAGTACTGGAGTGGAGGATCTGTCCGTTGGTCAAACCTCGGATTCAGGAGCAACCTTGCGGATTCCATCCTGGCTGGGGAACACTGGACCAGCTTTACATCCTCAGAAGGATATTGGAGGATTCATGGGAGTTTGCCAAACCAGTCTACATGTTTTTTGTGGACTTCAAAAAGGCATACGATCGTGTCCCTTGGGGGGTCCTGTGGGGGGTGCTTCAGGAGTATGGGGTCATCAGGTCCCTGTACAAATGGAGTGAAAGTTTGGTTTGCATTGCCAGCAGTCAGACTCCTTCCTCATGGGTGTTGGACTCCATCAGGGCTGCCTTTTGTCACCGATTCTATTCATAATTTTTATGGACAGAATTTCTGGGCATAGGCATGGGACAGAAGGGGTCCAGATCGGGGGCCTTAGGAACTTGTCTTTGTTCTTTGAAAATGACATAGTCCTGTTGGTGTCGTAGGCCAGTGACCTGCAGCATGCACTGGGGTGGTTTGCAGCTGACTGTGAGGCAGCTGGGATGAGGATCAGCACCTCCAAGTCTGAGGCTATGGTTCTGGGACAGGAAAAGGGTGGATTGCCCACTTTGGGATGCGGGATAAGTTGCTGCCCCAAGTGGAGGAGTTTAAGTACCTCAGGTTCTTGTTCAAGAGTGAGGGAAGAAAGGAGCAGGAGATTGATAGATGGATTGGGGCAGTGTTGGCAGTAATGTGGACGCTGTACCATTCTGTTGTGGCAAAGAGGGAGCTGAGCTGGAAGGCAAAGTTCTATATTTACCAGTTAATCTACATTCTTACTCCACATTCTTACCATCTATGGACATGAACTATGGGTAGCAACCGAAAAAATGAGATCACGGATACAAGCCAATGAAATGAGCTTCCTCTGCCAGTTGGCTGGGCTCAGCCTTAGAGATGGGTGAGGAGCTCAGACATTCAGGAGGGACTCCTGAGGTAGACCCACTGCTCCTCCACATCAAAAAGGAGCCAGTTGAGGTAGTTCGGGCATCTATCGAGGATGCCTCCTGGGTGGCTCCCCTGCGAGGTGTTTTGGGCATATCCAACCAGGGGGAGGCCCCGGGGGAGACACAGGACATACTGGAGAGATTGTATCTCTCGGTAGGCCTGGGAATGCCTTGGTATTCCCCTGGAGGAGCTGGAGGAGGTGGCTGGTGAGGGGTGGTCTCTGCATTCCTGCTTAGACTGCTGCCACTGTGACACGACCCTGGATAAGCGGTGGAAAATGGATGGATGGATGGATAAATGGATGGATGGATGGATGGATGTTGATACCTCCCAGAAACTTTGTTGGGTGCACGCGAGCAAGTCATCAAAAATGACAGATGTGCCAATCGGCCAATCAGATTTACAGATGACTAAGAGCAAACCGTACCTTAGTCCCTGCACTTCCTTTTAGATACAGAGGGACTTTTAATTGACTGACACAATCAAACTGGAGTGGCAAAGAAATATTGGCATCTATATTTGGCCATTTTTGTCAAAGACCTTGAACTTTTTGGACTCTTTATTATGCTGGAAGATGTATATGTATAACGAGGGTGGGTATACTGCATCAGGATGGTGAAGCTCTGTGAACCCCCCCTCCCCCCGCGCCCCCCAGCTCTGGCTTGCATCACATGGCTTGTGCGTGATTTTATTCCTTTGAGCATGTCTGTCGGAGGTGGTGTCAAATGATTGATGCTTAGCATGTCACTGTGACTTAGTGTGGGGATATTTAAACTGATGGGCAGAGTTATCAATATTAAGGTCTATTAAGCACATCAAAAAACAACATGACCAAAACATAGTGTTTAACTGGCTGAAAGTAAATCCTTTCCCTTAGGAAATAAGAACTCGTCTTCATTTGCTAATATTTCACTCTTTGTGTTGTATTGCTTATCACATCATGCTTAATAGCTACACTGTCACTGTGCATCATCGGTACCGTAGCAATAGTGAGATCACAACGCTCTGCGACCTTCACAACCAGGCATGTAGTGAAAAATCTGCAAAATCTCTGTCTCTCGGTGAGGGTGGGAACAACAAAATTCACAAGTGTTTCTTTTTAGCTAGTTATGCAACAATCCAGCGTATATGATGGCATGGCAACCCACTGGGATTCCGCCACGTACCAGCAGATGTCAATCAGCGCCACGCAAGCAAATGGCAGCAATGGGATCCTCACGGTCGGCCCGGAAACCACATGTGAGGAGGTTAACAGGAGGTGGCCACTAATTAGCCCAGGCAGGGGCTGGGACTGGCTTCCTATAGCATCTTATAGCCCGGAGCGGAGAGCGGAGCGGCTCAGGGACAAAGCTGAGCTGGCAAGCTGCTGATGACAGTTCCTCACTCAGGCCTGAGGGGACCATGCCTGTCCGCTTGGGGGAAGAGACCCCACCCCACCCCCCACCCCCTCCGCAACAGCGCCACTCACGGGGATTCCCATGCTTCTTGCCTGCCACACGACGCCAGCACAAATTATCACCCACTTTGTTGAATTTATGAAAATTCACCGAAAATAAAGCAATTCCCATTGAAGGTGCAGGTGCAAGAGGAAGAGGCAGATTTAAATACACCATGAGATTGGATGATATATAAAACCAAAAGAATGGGGAGTTTAATTGCCTACAAGGTGTGTCGATATGGTAGAGAACAAAGGACACAAAGATCCTCAGAGTGAAGGGGCTCATTAACGTTCAGCTGCAGGAGACCAACTCGCTTCAAGACCTTAGGGGAGCACCTGCGAACACGCCAGCCTCCAGCTTCAGCAGATGCTGCGTTACAGCTGCCCGTACCTGGAGAGGCATCCTTGTCAGCTGTTCCCATCGGTCAGGCTCTGACCGGAGAGGAAATCCCGCAGGGTACAATTTCTAGGACTCTGCTACTATTTCTGCAGTCACATATAAGGGGGACACCTTAAATACCTAAGCTAAGGAGGTGTGGGCTTTCAACGGCCTAAAAGACACTAAAAGGGGCCACGGGGGCGGTGGATGGGGGTGAATTGGGGACTCCAGAGGTTCTGTGAGGGTGTTACTGAAGCTGTGAAGGAAGTGAGTCATGGACCAAGCACTACTGAACACTCATTCTGAAAAAGGCATAGAAGAAAAAGGCAACGGAATAAATATTATATACACACTGTACAGTGAGAGGCATTTCTCATAACCTACTAAATTCAGAACCTTGTTAACCCAGAGAAATTAAAAAAATCTTTCATTTGAAATATTCTAAAAACATTCATTCATACGGATATTTGGATGGAAACATGTCATACACATCTTACGTGCCATTGTGATTCTGCTTTTGTTATCATGTTTTCTTCCAATCAGAGAGCACCTTATTGGGAACACTTGTTCATTCCATTATCTAATCAGCCAATCATGTGGCAGCATCGCAATGCATACAGTCATGTACTCACTGGTCAGGAGCTTTACTTAATGTTCACAGCAAAGCACTAGAATGTGGGAAAAAATAGATCTGAGTGATTTTGATCATAGCATGATTGTTGGTGCCAGACAGGCTAGTTTGAGTATTTCTGTAACTGCAGATTCTGGGATTGGAACTGGGATTTTCATGACAGTCTTTAGAAGTTACTTAGAATGGTGCAAGAAAAGAAAAAAAAAACATCTAGTGAGTGGCAGACAGAAATGCTTGATGAGAGAGGTCAGATGAGAATGGGGAGTCTAGTTCAAGGTTACAGGAAGGCTCCAGTAACTCAAATAACACTCTGCAGAACTGTGGTGAGCGTTAAAGTACCTCACAATGCACAACACATTAAACCATGAGGTGGATGGGCTACAACAGCAGACGCCATGTTGGGTTCCTCTCCTGTCAGCCGAAAACAGAAAGCTGAGGCTGCAGTGGGCACAGGCTCACCAAAACTGGACAGCTGAAGACTGGAAAACCGTAGTCTGGTCTGATGAATCTCGATTTCTGCTGAGGCTCACAAATGGTAGGGTCAGAATTTGGCATCAACAGCATGAATCCATGGACGTGGTAGTGTAATGGTGTGGGGAATGTTTTCTTGGCACACACTGAGCCTGTCAACACCAATCAATCATTGCTTGAATGCTACAATCAATTTGAGAATTGCTGCAAACCACCATAGCCACAAGATTCCCATATTCTAATGGCTAATTCCAGCATGCAAATGCACCATGTCACTAAGCAAAGCTTGTCTCATACTGATTTCATGAACATGACAATGAGTTTAGTGTTCTTCAGTGACCATCTGAGTCAAATTTGGAGTGTGGTGGAGCAAGAAAGTTGCAGCATGGATGTGTAGCTCACAAATCTGCAGAAACTATGAGGCTCTCATGTCAACATGGACCAGAATATCAGAGGAATGTTTTCAACATCTTGTGGAAGCCATGCCACAATGAATTTAACCTGTTTTGTGAGCAAAGAGAGGCCCTACCAATTATTAGAATGGCATTCTTAATAAATTGCTTAGTGAGTGTTAATGAATAATTTTTATGGATGTTGTCATATGAGTTTGGCTTATAAAAATTTAAAATAAGGTATTTTATAAAATATGGATTTTTCCATATTTTGAAACATTCTGTTTTTATTAAGAACCATGGAGTAAGAATGTTTTTACAGTTACATACAGTCTAAAAAATTTTAAAAATCCTATGTAACAGTTGAAAGAATGAATCTAAAAGTTGATGCAGCTGTAAAATGAATCGTTGTGTTGTTTTAGTTTTATCTCTACAACATTGTCCCCCGTCCACCAATCACGTGGTTCTGATTGCCATTCCTGATGGCAGTGATTTCCAGACACTAGGTATCTGCCCCATAGATACAAAAGCCATTGTTAGAAAATAACGTTTTTCATTGTGTGCCAAGACATTACCCAACATCGAATTACCAAATCGACTGTCAAACGTCTTCAATGAAAGAAGCTGAGACTGACACACAAACACAGGTGAAAAGAAAATAGCAATTATGTAGCAATTAAGTAGCTATTGTTCTTGTGGACACATAATATCGTAAACAGTGGGAAAAGCTAAACTGGAAACTCAAACAGTATTGCTACCTGCAAATCTATATCTCTGGAATCTAAAAAATATTGTATCACCAGTGAAATGTTAGACAAAGTTCCTTTGAATTGTGGTAGTGACCTGCGAAATATGATGGACATCTTCTCCAATATGGAAAGGCTGTCCCATCAGTTCACTGATTCAGACTTAATGATTTTGTAGAGATTTACCATTTTTTGGTGTGTTTTGTCAGATCCTTGTTGGGAACCATGTGGTACTCTTCCTTTCAAGTACCGACAGATAACTGTCTCCTCAGTGTCTTGCTGTCAAAGTTTTGTTCCAACATGTTGACTTTGTGCTTTTCTCACACAACCACTGTTCCCGTGAACCTTCAAAACCTGCAGTTGCAGTGTTATATCTTCTTGACCAGTTGAGGTCATTGCTTGATATGAACTCAAATCTTGCTGTTAACAAATAACCTTTTTCATATGACTGTGTTTAATTTACTTTATCTGAACATGCTGTGGGTACATTTTAGAAGAGGGAACAGGTACATATAGTGAGCGACCTGTCAGTGTTTATCCAACTAAATACCCACACCTCCATGTACATTCAAAGACCTACTTTATTTAATCTTCTGGCTTTGATATTTAGGATGCTGAAAAGGTCACAGCTTTGAGAACTTCAAACAGAAGATTTACAGAATTATCCCAGTTGCATCAGCTTGTATGCTGTTGAGATTTCTGAGGGTAGCGATCCACATGATCAACTTGATAACCCTATTGGATACCAGCGGTTCATGGTCTGACGAATGACGTTTACCGAAAGGAAAGGAAGACTGCAGAAAAATCTTTGCAATTCGGTTTCTTCTAGATAAAAAATTAGATCAGAGTATCACAAACACCAGACTGCTTTGGTTAGCATTGCACAGATTTTCTGCATGATAAATCATTCTTAAAACTCTGTCAGAAAGCACGGTTGGGTTTAAAAATAGATCTCTGCAGTATTTTGTGGTGTCTCACTTCATCTCCACTCCAAGCAGATCTCAAAATTACTGCAAGATTTCAGCTGGTTCTCCCTAATCATACACAGTGCTTCGCAAAAGTAGCCATGACAAAATCACACCTTTTACTGGATAACAAAATGCTTGCATATTTTTTCTTGCGATATTTTAATTCTGAATATTCATAATCAAAATGAATTTAATATCACAGTATATGTTTAAAATATACAGGGTGTCCATAAAGTCTCTTTACAATTTCAAAAATTTATTACAAAGGCAAATGAAAAGACAGATATGTGGAAATTATTACAAAATGAGACGTATATATTTAAATTTTTTTTGCCTCATTGGATACACCTCTATATAGGCACCATTAGTTGCACGATGCACATCAAGATGGTACTCGATTTCTTGCCATGTTCGCTGTAGCATACCCTTATCAATGGTGGCAATGGCATCAGTGATCCTCTGCTGAAGGGCCAGTTCACCGCCATTCAACTATCAGGAGGCTTGTCTATGGGTAAAAAAGATTCATTGTAACCATTTTTCATTCAATGTACACTAGTTCCTAGTATTATTGACTGCTAATTGTCATATAGTGTCATTAGTTTACACATTAATCAAATATATAATAGTTTACTTTTAATCAAATAGGAGTACTAGCATTATTTCAGTTTGTCACCTAGCATTATTTCAATGTGAATTGTGGGCTTGCTTTTTACCATGTTTCACATTGTCAGTTGTAATGGGTGATGCTAGTGAACATCAGTGTGTCTGGATCTGTTAGAAAAATTGAAATGTTTCAGTCTCAAAAAGGTCTGCTTACAGATATCGGTGCTACCAAAAATGGTTGTTATTTTGAATGCATGTTGCTTGAGATTCGGGTAACCCGGAATACTGAAGTGGCATCGCTTTTTAAAATACCGTATACTGGAGTATAATGTTGGGAGAGTATTAATAATAATCATCCTTTATTTGCATAAGTATGAGTACAGGGACATTGGGATGCTTCTCTTTGCCTACCCCGCCTCGCTCTCCATAGCTTGGGGGTCATAGCACAGGGTCAGCTAACATGCAGCACCTGGGGAGCTGGGGGTTAAGGGCCTGGCTCAAGGCCCCACGCACATGTGAATATTCTGCCAGAGCTGGGACTCAAACTGGCGACCTTCTGATTTCAGGCCCACTGAGTCGCCCAAGTGTAGTGCTGCCTGGGGTAGCGGGGTGCTGGGGTGCCAGCGGAAAAATGTGCGAACCAGATGGGGCAGGGTTGTGGCGGTAAAACTTCTCGCCAGGTAATTTTATCGCTGCGGAATATTGGAACAATGGATTTCTGGGACCATATGCACTGCTTATGCTGGTAAGAGAGCCATAGTTTGTGGCGCCCTGATTTAGAGCATTTTGTGGTAGCAAAGTGATCCTGGCACAAAATCGCCTACACACTTAGTGGAATGGCCCACTTTGTAGAAATACCTACTTTTTGGAATGGCCCGTTCCAGTGCTTCACAATAAATGATCACAGATTTCAAGGTAAAAACACCTGTATCTGTAAAGTGTCTCGTTCAGGTAATGAAATTTGAAGACATCATGAAGACCAAAGAGCTTTCAAAGCAAGCCAGTGATTTATCACATTTACCACAAGCTACAATTTAGCAGAAGGGTGCAAAAGGACGTCTCAGTGAGCATAGTCTCCCTCCCTGTCCAGTAATGGAAGAAGCATTTTGGACATGCATGCTTCCAAACCGAGAGGCTGAGCAAAAAGGAAACTGGAAAATGGTGGCAGTCTTCAGCAGCAGAGTTCAGTGGCTGCAATGGAAATGTGCATCAGTCAGGTATATTCAGCACACTGCATAAAAGTGGGCTGTATGGCATAGGGCAAGAAGAAAGCAATTATATATATGCAGAAGAAATTAAGAGACCACAATTTTTTGTTTCACTCATTTCACAATTTGTGGGTGTGCCTCTGTGAATATTTTTTTGCAAACTGCAGCCTGGTTCTTCCCTGTTTCTCATTAATGAAGGACTTCTTCCTTGCTTTATGGGACCTCAGTCCTGCTTCTAGGAGCCTGATACTAACTGTCCTAGCAGTGCACTTCACACCTCCACTTAATGTTTCCCATTCCTTTTGAAGCTCACTTGATGTCATCCCTTGATTCATGAGAAACTGTCGGATAAGTTAACGGTGATTTCTGGCATTAGAATGTCGCTTCCGCCCTTTACCTGGCTGGTTTCTGGTCATTTCCAGTGTCTCCTGCTTCACCTTATTCTTCTGTACTGCTGTCTTAGAAATTGTGAACCTGGAAGCAGCCTGCTGCTCAGCGTAGCCTTCTGCCAGCAGAACCACAAGGAAACCAGGATCTTAAAATGCAGATTTGTTTAACCATATAATAATAATAAACAACACTTTATTAATTCCCTTGGGGAAATTGTCTTTACACCTCCCTCAACTTGCTCTTTTTTGTAGAGTGAGTTATCCATGAAGAGCAGCCACCTGTAGCAGCGCCCAGGGAGCTGGGGGTCAAGGGTCTTGCTCAAGGCTCCGCAGACGTGCTGAGGCTGGGTGTAAACCAGCGACCTTCTAAATTATAGGCACACAGGCTTAGCCCACTGAGCCACACGCTGCCCCCAAGAGTGGTTTCTTAAATTTTTTCACGGCTGTACACATACACACACACAAACACACACAAGTTGGTCTTCCTATCTAAATGGGGACCGTCCATTCATTTCTATGGGAAAAACCATAATCCTAACCACAACACCTTTAACCTCTACCCATCCCTAACCTTAACCATAAGTAACCAAACTAAATAAACACTTTTGGCATTTTTTGATTGCACTCACAGATTTTTATAAAACTGGAATTTTCCAAATGGGGACAAAAGTAGGGAAATTTCAGGTTTTATTACATTTTGGGGACAATTTGGTCCTCAAATGTGATCTATGCACACCCCCCCCCAACACACACACACACACACACACATTAATTATTAATGAATCAATTTAATTTAATTAATATTAATAAACTTTTAAAATGCGCCAAATTGAAAACTATAAATAATTTGAAAATTAACTGAAATAAAATAAAAATGTCAAATGCTTTCCATGACATTCTTTTTCACAATATTTATAAATAATTATGATTTGTTTATATTTGCCATTAATAATACATGGAGCATGTTTTGTCTGTTTTGAGGGCATTAATGCATAATATGCCCCACGTATTCATGTAGGATAAAATTATTAAAACTTAAACTTAAATGAAAATATATTAAATCAAAATAGAAACATAAAATAAAAAGTCAGACTAGTCAGACTGAAACTAAATAAAACTAAATTACAAATGAAAATTGAAAACACTATAAATCAATATTTAAAAGTGTAATAATACTGGTGCAGACTCAACACAGAAAATCACCTAAGCAACATCAGTCCTGCAGTGCAGAAGGGTGCAGGGACCTTAATGTTTCAGGGCTGCTTTTCATCCATGGGGACTGGAAGGGTGGAAAAATTGGAAAAAGAGTGGACAGCGCAAAATACTGGCATGTACCAGAGGAACAGTCCATTTCAGCCTGGTAACGACTTAAAAGTTGGGGCAAAATTTATCATTCAGCAGGACAACAATCCCAAACACAAGGCCAAAGTGACCCTGGAGTAGCTTCAACACAAGAAAAGGACTTTCCTAGAGTCCAATTGAGAATTTGTAGTGAGACTTAATGTGCTGTCTGCAAGTGATCCTCAAGCAACTTGAGGGAACTTAAACAAATTTGCCAAAAAGAATGAGTGAAACCTGCACTGGGCCATTGTAAGAAAACTGACAGCCAAAAATATTTAAAGCTGTATTTGATGCCAAAGGGGGTTGTACCAAATAATGATTAATTTTGAGTTCATTATTTTGTATTAAAATTCCTCATATGAGTTTGACTATTTTGTACAGTATTCTTTGTCCTCATTTTTTGCATCTCCAGTGTTTTGTCTATTAGGATATTTTGGGGGAAAGAATTCAAAAGCAGAGGCTGTTTCCTGAAATAAAAAAATATCAAAATGTATCAATGGGCAGAAGCCAGTGAAAGTATATAACTGTGGTTGACATCTTCATTGACAAACATGGGGAAAAGATACAGAGTGCATAATTTCTGTAGTTCATTAATAGCAGATGGGTGATCTACATAAGCCAGTTTTTTTTATCTTTGGATATGTGGCATTAGGATATTAGGATATGGGGTACTAACTTATGTTCAGGAGTCCAGCTCTACACTTAGGTACTAGTAGTTGCTAGACCCATCTTCTCTGTGCTAAAAGAGACATGCTTTGCTCCCCAAACAAAATGCCATCTGTCTCTGCATGTCGCTCAAGGATCAATGCTCTTTATCTTACCTTTCGCAAACTGCCACAAATAACCATCGTTAATTATTGAATGTTGTGTGTTCCTAATTTATGAGACAACCAATGGGATCCTTCCCACATGGAGATTAGCATGGGCGCCTTACATGCAAACAGCCATGCTCAGTCTGGCCAGGCTCCGCCCCCTGGATTATTACCTCACCAACAATTCATAATCCTATTTACCTGATTGTCTATATTGGGACTTTTCCCTCTCAGTCTTTGCGTGATACATTGAAATGAGCCTTTGATGCTGTAAGCGTCTGTTATTCTGTGTAACTTGCGCCTGAACTGTTGTTTTTCGTCTTTGTCTTGTGTTTTTGATTTGTTGTTTTTTGTGTTGGCCTTTGCCTGCTTTGGTCCACAGCTTGTGTTTTGACTAATGGTTTTCAATTTATGATTTGGATTCAGAAATAAACCTGGCACATTCACATTTGCATTCTCTCATAATTGTGTTACTCAGTTACGTAAATTCAAGGTCTCTCCATAGAAAGCTTTAAACATCACAATTATAACCTTTTCTCTGTTTGTTGGTCTGTTGCTCATTGCCATACATAAATTTCACCTGGAATTGTACTTGCTTTTGAAGACTCAGTCTAAAAGCCTGCTGAGGATAAATATATTTTATTCTCGCTTAAAATTACCAAAACACGGGTGCCGAAGCTCGCCAATTACGGCAAAGTCCCCTTTCCCCAAACAAACATATAATTTAATATAATTGCCAGCCTCCTGCACTGAGATATAAATGGCTTTTCCGCTGCATATAAGGTATTTGCTGTAAGCGGCAGCCTTTATCGCATCAGGAACCCGGCGCCAATGAAACGGGGGCGTCTCCGTGCCTTCGAAAATCAATACGACGTTTCAGCTCATCGATTTTTCATTTGGGCAGAGTCGCACGTGAGAGCTGTGCAGGCTGCCCGCCAAGCAGGGGGACGCGTGATGCGGCTTCACGCCCTACCGAGCACAGTAGCTACTATTGTTTTAGTCTTTTTTTCTCTTCACTATGATTGCCAAAACTGAAGCCTGCTGTTCATTTAGTTTATTTTTCAATCCTGCCCTCTCGCCACCGCACAACAAAAAAACCATAAGGAGCATTTCCCCATTCTCACAAATTGGTACCTTCCTGAATACTTTAATTCATTATATTTCTTTATATTAAATAAGCGTAGCAGAAAAAAAGTGGCCTGCAGTTAATCTCCCTGGAGAATCTTAATAATGTAAATCTAGTTAAATGCATTTTCCAAGAAGGCAGCAGCTGGGTCTGAATTTGAATTCTGCTTCATTGAATTCTGTGTTAACTAGTGCCCTGTGTAACTACTTGGGCTGTACTTTATGTAGTTTTAAGTTAAACAGAAAGTATTCCGTGTCATATAGTCTGATTTTTGGAGTTCATGTTTATTTTGGTGCCGTGTCTGTAGGCTGTACTGCAGACGGAGGTGATTCTGCCAGGTATCCTACTGAAATGCTTATAGTTCTGTATTCTGTCGTCCCAGGTCCTCGCATGTACCAAAGTGGCTGGGTTTCCTTTCCATGCGCATATGGATGTTTATTACAGGCTGTCTCTTCATTATTCCTGGGCAAGTTGAATCTAGGAGTCTTTTCTGTTGGCCTAATCAATGACACTGTGTTTGCTCCTACCACACATTTTGGGCCGTTTGACAAGTGGGTTATTTTTGCCCGTGGTCGTGTGGGAGGTCATGGGGGGGGAGGGGGTCATTGGAACCTGTTCCAAAAGGCTTGCAGTGCATTGCAGGGCACACAAATGCACACGCTCACACACTGCAGGAGCTGCCAGTTAGAGATGCTGTCTCACTCCACTACGGGAACCAGAGTACTGGGGAGTTCTGGGGTGTAACTATTACTATTCTGCTGATCTGTGTTACATTTCCCCATAGATTTTTAATGTTAAACCACTATATTTTTCCCCAGAACCAGGGTCATAATGTCACAGCGAGACTGGAGACTATTCTATGAGGCACTGATGACAGGGCAGAGGCAGAGGAGGACTTTCACAAGGGGGGGGGGGGGCGGTGGAGGGGGCTCA
>JAODJW010000026.1:3324414-3336045 GCA_026777045.1 Hyperopisus bebe
GGGGGGGGGGGGGGGGGTGGAGGTGGCTCAGTAAAGTTCAGGGATCTCAGTTAATTGCTGCAAATCTTGCATGATAATATGTCAATAAATGGAGCACTTGGGGGGGGCTGTCCCTTGCTGTGCCATGATGGGATGCCCCCCCGCCTCCTCCGCTGCTGAGGTGCACCCTAGACAGGACGCCGTTTCAGCAAATAATGGAGTAACAATAAATAAAGTTATGTAAGCTGTTTTTAAATCAGTCCAGCTCACACAGATAAGCATATTCCTGAATGACTTCAATTATAATGCTAACCTTTTCTGTGTAATACTGTAAAACAATTACAGGTCCAGATTTTTTTCATAATCCAATGGGGATGGGGGGTCAGATCGTGAGCTTCTAAGGTACATTATTTTGGGGGGGAGGGGATGAATGTCAGAATGTTTTGATGATTGCCACAAACAATTTCCCTAAAACTCCTTAAAAATGACACCATACTACAATATTATTATATTTTCACCGCAATTATATTAATAATAATTTATAAGGCAGATGTATAAGGGCTAGAAGGATTGTCAGTGATAACTTACCAGTCATCATAATGTGTTACACCTGTTATTTGAAATCTGACAAAGAGGATCAGGAAGTCAATAATATTGATTAAATAATTTAAAGCTCAACAAACAATGACATCAATACTTCTGTTTGAGATATAGAAATCAATTATGTTGAAATAGTTTGGGGGAGGGGGGCTGGAGCTGATACCGGTACAACAGAATCTTTTGCTCTACAGTGTATATAACGTTCAACATGCTCCTGTGGCAATGACGATGCAAAAGTGTTTTCTGGAAATTCTCTCTATCACATAACCAGACACCTATGCTGGAGTTAATGTGTGATCTGAAATAGTCTGTACTAACAAGCAGACCCCCCCCCCCCCATCCGCATTGTATGACAAAATGGTGAAAGCATGCAAATGCCATGCGCATGGAATCAGGGCGTAGATTCAAACCCTTGTCCCAGAGGTAGGTGCCACTGCGTCACCACGCTGGCCCTTAAATCAGACCAATCATCCAGAATGATGAAGAAAAGCAGCCACGTGTCACATCTCTGACAGCTTTTGTTTGTTTGGTGATGTACACAGATCAACAGCACAGAAGGGTCTTTTTTCAAGGGTATTTCTGGAAGAGATAGTCTGACAAAACAGATTTGGGTCTTAAATGTCTTTCAATATTGCTTTAATAAGTTTTCATCACTAATTTGTGCTGTGTCTGACATCATTACAAGTTGTCAATAGTAATTTAGTATCATAGAAATCAGAACACTGAAAGGTTTTATAATTGCTCTAATTAGAGCTCGTTATGATCCCTTAATTAATGGTTTGATGCTGTAAATATTGGACATGGAAAGTGGGTCATTTATTTAATATCTTC
The DNA here is from genome assembly GCA_026777045.1 of Hyperopisus bebe. Classification (NCBI taxonomy): domain Eukaryota; kingdom Metazoa; phylum Chordata; class Actinopteri; order Osteoglossiformes; family Mormyridae; genus Hyperopisus; species Hyperopisus bebe. The sequence goes on from JAODJW010000026.1 coordinate 3,325,825, forward strand.
ATTTTCATTTAGTGCCCCTGTTTAATTCCTTTTGTCAATAAAAATAGTGGTAATTTTGTTCAGTTTCATAGAAAACATTTTTTCAAGAGAGGCTTCTTAACAAGACTTTAGGCCCATATGTATGTAATTTATATAATTATAACACAATAACACAACACATAACAGACATTTAACAAGAAGAAAGGCCCATTACTTTATGTAATGCAAATGTCTTTATGCACATAACTGATGTGATTCTGCTAGGCAAGGTAAAAAGTAATATGACCATCATACATGCAAGGGTCTCCACAATGCCATACTGTATATACATGCCAACACACACACAGGCTTGTAATTATATCTTTGTGGAGACTCTCCATTTACTTCTATTGGGAAAACTCTAATCACAGCATGACGACCTTAACCACTACCCAGCCCTAACCTTAACCATAAGTAACCAAATAAAATATGAGACTTTTGGCATTTTTAGTTTTTCGATTGCATTCACAGATCTTTGTGGGGACCTGAAAAATGGTCCCCACAACGTCAAAATAACATGTTTTTTTTTGTTACATTGTGGAGGACTTTTGGTCCCCACAATGTAATATAAACCTAATTCACACACCCACACCCACATACATACACGCACACACACAGTTCTGGGGTTTCCACTATGGCCTGCCAAATTGCTCTAAGTGTAAATAAATAGTGGAATGGGATGCTTGCCCATGCTTGAAAGTCCAGAGAACAAAGATGGCACACCATGGAATCATGCCTTCTCAGTTTAAATAAATATGTCACCCATCCTTCCAATTTCACTTATCACTTCTCCATTCTGGGTCGCAGTTATCTGCAGTGTGATCCAGAAAAGCCCATCTTAAGACACATGTAGTTATATCACTGAATTAGCTGAGAACTACTGCAAGAAAATAAATAGCAGCTTTATCTGCCGGTGCAATTTAAATCTGACACATACTGTGGTGCCACAGGGAAATTACTTCTGTGCTCAGTGGTATCTGACTCGTGTGTTCTCGGTAATTAAATACATTGTGCCATTGCAACTGACTGCAGCAGCATCCAGGGGAGCTTTCAATTTCCAGGTATTTGCCTGGAAATCCTTGGAATAACCACTGTTAGCACTCTTGGTTATTGGTTTGAGATCAGCGTAAGACATGAGACAAGCTCAGGACATCCTGGGAAAGACCATGCTGGTTATGGGTTCAGAAGTCAAGTTCAAGGTCAGTATTTCCTAGTCCAGTCCTCGGAGGCCACAGTCAAGCTCCCTGAGGGACAGTTCACACTTTTGCTCCTTCCCAGCTCTCTGTAGAGATCTGGAGGGAGCAAAAATGTGGACTGTCTGTGATTCCCCAAGGACTGGATTGGGAAACACTGATCAAGGTTACCACAAGCTCAAAAATACCAAAAGGATCTGCAATATCCTTAAACTCCCCTCATCCTCTTCACGTCTGCTCTCCAGATGGGACTGTAATACTTCCTGACAGCTGCCTCCTGAAGGCTAAAAATTGTCTTAGTACCATTAATGCCGGAGTTGGCGGAATAAGAAACGCACGATGAAATGATGGTCCTGGCTACGTCGCTTCCGGCCCGACAGATAAAATTTGCCACAAATGCACTGTCCAAACTGGGATGTTTGACAAGCTAACAACTCACCGAGACAAAAGATCACCTAAACAGCAGAGAAGTCAGATGTATTTTCTTCATACCCTCAAAGGAAAGGTTATACTGCATTAAGTGGCAGTGCACAGAGCAGTTTTAGTGCCTCCATGTGCGGAAGACCATTATCAACATGCTAAATTCTTAGGAGATCTAGTCAATTATGCAAATTCAAATTGAAAATAATCCTGTAGACCCAGGATTGCATCCATGACATAAAAGGAATTAACTTAATGCCAAGTATTTGAGTGAGAGTGAATGTTTGCCTTAGACAAACACATATGACCAGTTGCTTAATTTCCCTGCACTACTCTAATCTGTCATTTTGACTTAGTGTTTATTGCTACCTGTCTTTCTCCGGTTCAGGCTGAAGGTCACTGTGAATGGATTTAACTTTAACGGTGGCAGGAATTAGTTACACCATTTAAATGATCAGGATCCTGTACTTAACAGGGTCTCACCATGATCTACATGGTCTGTACACTCTGGTTTTTGGATTTTTGATATTAAATTTATTTATTCATCTTAAATTATGTGTATAAAGTAGAAATATGAAGTAGGTGTAACTAGTGATAGAATTATTATAGCTAATTGAGGATACAGCAGTGGGTTGGTTCCATGTCACATGGAGAGCCCTTTTCTAGCTCATGAAGTTCCCTGTTAATTTTCATTCATGAATATAAAGTCAGCATCTTTAACCTTTCTGACCACCCCGCCTGCTTTAAATTCACTGGGGGCTCCTGCAAGGCTGGCGAGGAATTTCCAGCAGAGCCAAAACGACCCTGCGGTCCTCAGTGTTCGTCATTTACCTTGTGTGATAGGCGACCGTTTTGGGCTCGGCCGTGAAATGGCAGGTAGATGGCACTTGTGGAGACCTGGTCTTTCAGCCAAACCAAACAGGTTCCAGCACCACACGAGTTTTCATTTCAAAGCTGTATTCCAGATAGTGTTATAATCTTAAAGGGGATAAATATGCACTCGAATTGATATTAACAGACAGTAGCAGCCTAGTCACAAATGATTACAGATTTGACAATAATGTTGCCTGAACTTTCCTCTTGGGTAGCACTATGGTTGTGGGGTCCATTCTCACCCCTGACTTTGTGATATTTGCATTTTCCGCACAGGTTTGCTCCAAATACCAAACAGCAAACACATATAGTCACAGTGAATCTGTGTCTCTAAACTGCTAATAGTATTTGTGAGTGGTTAGCACTATTGCCTCATACCTATGGGACCAGGGTTCGAGCCTCCGCCCTGGCTCTACGTGTGTGCAGTTTGCACGTTCTCCCACTGTCATTGTGGGGTTTCCTCTGGTTTTGCCCCACAGCCCAAAAACATGCTAAGATGTGACTGGTCAATGTGCCCTGGGCTGGCTTGTTGCCCCATCCTGAGTAATTCCCTGCCTCAAACTCATAGATTGTGGGATTGTCTCCGGACCCCCACAACCCTGTATAGGACAGGTGGGTATAGATAATGGATGGGTGGGTACGTGAGAGCGTGCCCCCATTGTAATGTCCCCTGCTTTGCTCCCTGAACATTCTGGGTAGGGTTCAGTCTCACAATGACCTTGTGATGCTGCAGTGGTTTTAATAGAAGATGAATAGATGGCTTGTTTATTTCCCCTGCAGACAATTTCATTCAAAGCAACTCGGAAAGCAAACATTATCGTCATTTACTCACTTACAGAGCTGGGATTTTGCCGCCAAAAGTGGTCCAGGTCATGTACCTCACTGAGGGGGGGACAGGAAGGTCCTTCCTGGGACTTGAACCAGATGCATTTTGTTTATGGCTATACTTTTCTTCCCAGTGTTGGTGCGTCGCTTTTTATAGGGACCTTATTTTTCCTCTTGGCCTAATTTATTTCTTCTGCATTATTGTGCTTTTTATGGCAATTGGTGGTCGTTAATCTAAATTTCAAACAGAATTATGAACTAAATGCTATTATCAGCTTTTTAGGTGTTATTCTGATTCTGTTATGACATAATATAGAAAGTATCATAGGCGTAATAATTCTCCTGTGGACAGTCCCTTGTTGTGTAATATATTTTTTAGCCTACCAGCCTTGAAAAAGTCCCTGTCTTAAAAATGATTCATCATAAGCATATTTCTATACTCCTGCATTTCTCAAATAATGTCTGAAAATAATATGTACTCAGCACATACAAAGATTTCATCTGAATGACACTAGATAAGAAAGGAAGAAGAGCATTATGGTCTTCTTGGTTTAGGTATTAGCTGGTCCACAGGCAGGACTTATAAGGAATCCATTTCAGCTCAATGGTTCTGAGTGGGGCAGGATATGTTCTGGAAAATAGGCACCATGATCTACAGGGAAGGACAGGATCAAAAGATTCAGACAGTGACTTTGCTTGGAATTTCACTCGCTAAGTTCGAAAAGAGAAATACAGAAGTGGCCCAGACTCCATGCTTATATAACGAAGTTAATTCTATCTACAGTATAATCATGTATCTATTCGGTATGCTGAAAAGGTGCAGGAAAACAGGTGTATTGGCTTATAGGGAGAGGGAAAGGCTTTGTGCAATGCCTGGCTGGTGCCATAGTTGTTAAAATGTGCTTGCTATCCTGCAGTTACAGGTTCGAGTCTCATGGGGCACCCATGAGCTGGCTTCGCTCATGCTAAAGTTTTTAAATGACTGCAGATACATACCTGCCAACATTGTGGTTTCAGAAAAACAGGAATGATTAATTTATATTCACCTTAATCCTTCCATGAACATACTATTAATAAAGGTGCCTATCTATGCATTTACATCTGAGTGCATTTGTGTGATGGTGTAGTATGCCTGTAAGCATGTGTGTACACGTGAGTATGAATGTGTGATGGTGTTGTATGCCTGTAAGCATGTGTGTTTATGTGAGTATGAATGTGTGATGGTGCTGTATGCCTGTAAGTATGTGTGTAGACGTGAGTATGAATGTGTGATGGTGCTGTATGCCTGTAAGCGTGTGTGTAGACATGAGTATGAATGTGTGATGGTGTTGTATGTTTGTAAGCATGTGTGTATATGTGAGAATGAGTATGAATTTGTGGCTTTTCCATATTCCATAGGTCAGTGTTTCCCAATCCGAACCTTGGAGACCCACAGTCGGTTCATGTTTTTGCTCCCTACCAGACAGCCCACATTTTTGCTAGGGAGCTGGGAGGGAGCAAAAACATGGACTGTCTGTGGGTCCCCGAGGACCGGATCGGCTCACACTGGCCTATGGAATATGGATAGATGTATTTCCATGTCATTTAACAGGTGGGAAGCGTTCATCCAACACTGCATCCAAGTGGAGCTGGAGCCAGAAAGGACAGTGCAGGTAGAGCCCAAGATGACATACCAGTCCATTGAAGAAGTTGCACACTACGGGTACAGCAGAAACAATCATTTATCCAAACTGGATTTTGGATCACGGGATCAGTTGCAGCGAATCTGTGCAAATGATGGGAAAATACTTCAATTATACACAGAGCCAGGATGGGAATGAAACGCAGAACCCTGCATATGCGCGATTACAGCAGTATCCACTGATCAGCTATGGCCAATATCAAAACCATTTGAATAAAATAACCAGGGGCTGCCAGATGGAAAATAGTTTAGAAGCACAGATAAACAAGCAGCAGCCTAAATCTCTACAAGTGATAAAGACTGAACCTGCTTTCCCAGACTGTAAAAATAAATTGACTGTGAGTAGGATTGCCCCCACAGTGACATTCATCTTTACCAAAATAGGAAAATCGATATGAGGCTGGTGCTGCCGTGGGACTGCATCGCCAATTATCCGCATTTTCACCAGAGCAAGGCTGTTTGTCCTCTCAGCATTGCACCCTTAGCTGCATGCCTATCCAGGGCCCGCTCTTGTGCATGGCGCGAGAGCAGGCGGGTATTGCCTCTCCTCGTCGGCTCTGCCCTGCTCTCCGCAGCTATAACAGGCAGAACAGCAACCGCTGCAGTGTCTAAAGGTAACTTTCTTCTTTCAATTTGCTCTCCTCTTTTCAGCCTTTTCCAGCACAGGTACCCACACACTTGTCTACTGGGATTCCATTTCTCACCTTTATTTTATTCTTTGTCCCTTTTGGTCCCATAAATACGCCATTTTTCTTCCCATGGGAGACAATGTTTGATTAAATGTAACAGAAAGTACAATCAATGATTGACATGTCTAATTAACTACTCATTACACAATATATAGTATAACACAATATACAGTACAATACATTTTCCCATATCAAAAACTCATGAGAGATTGTACTGTGCTTAAGGCCAGTTCTTTATGAACTTAGCATTTGGGTTATTGTATGGTACATTAAATGTCATTATCAATTCTTTTAATCACCTTCTTTTATAAGCTGATTAAAGCTTGTCACCAATCAGCCAGCAGGTTCAACCCCCGGGGGTGTGCTGAACTAAATAACCCAAATTGCCTCTCTGAAATATCCAGCTATATAAATGGGCAAAATTATAAATAATTGATATGACTTTTGGTTTTAAAAAAAAATAGATAAAAGTTCTTAAAATAAAAGCACCAGTTAATCCTCTAATCGTCTATTCAATATAATCTAATCACAAAGGAATACTTTGCACATGTATAACTAATGCAGAAAGTTACTTCAAGAATATTTTTTAAAAATTGCATTTGCGAACTCACACAGCAACTTTCCAGATCCGCATCTGCTGTCTGTTTTGAACCAGGGAGCTGGTGACCATGAGATCTGAATGCAAAGTGCAAAGCTAAAACCCAAATTTGTAAGGTCACACAGGAGCATCAACTAACTATTCAGCTCCGCTTGTAGGAATGCCCTGCTTTATCCCTGCATCACCGTGAAAGCTAGGAGAAAAAAAGACCACACCTCCACCTTGCAGCTAGCTCCACCTCCACCCAAAAATTGGGCCCCAGGTAATATGTAAGATAAGCACCCAGCAAAGTAAGACAGATTCACTGAATCAGTGAATCTGTAATTCAGCTAATTCACTGCTGAATCTAGCAACAATGGCTTTATGGAACCTTAACACAATAGGGAGGAACATCTGGCAAATGCATGGAGCATGTAATGTTGGGTGTGACTGGTTGTCAGTGGTGGTGCGCTGGCCAGGTGGAGTGATTTTTGGGGCTGGGTATGACGGGATGGCTTTGATTAAGCTTGGGTTTAGGGTGGAAGCGTGGAGTTAATATTGTGTGGAATGAAATAAAGGGTTGCCTGGAATTGCAGTGGAAGGGACAGAAAATAGGGCAGGGAAGAGGTGAAACCCGCTTTTGTTGGGGCTGTGCACAGAGATGGGGAAGTTCTGGGACTCGAGGAGGAGGGAGACAACAAGGACACAAGATGGTCATTTTCAGCTGTAGCAGAGGAGAAGAACATGGGGATACAAAACGGATGTAGCATTTGGGTAAGTGTGCCAAGGTCTGTCTTTCTGGGGCCCGAGAGACACAAAGATGACGGTTTTATGACCTTAATAATGGACAACATGTGAATAAAGGGCTCATCACCCCCCCAGAACACCTACCTCGTCTCTTCTTACAGCTGCCTACAAAGATTCAACAGTTTTACAACCTAATTTTCATTTAGAGGCACTTAAACCACTGACTTGGTTTGCAGGAGGACTGAACTGCAATGATCGCAAACAGTAAACAGCCGATGCATGTGGCGTGAAAAAAAACATCCAATAATTTGCCTGGTGCCTGGATCAATGCTGAATTTATAGATGTTAAATGTTTTGCAAGCATAGATTTTCTTTTTCCCCGTTACTGACTTCACAGCCCTCAATTGCAAATAAATATAGTCAGTTAACGCGACCCCATACTGTTAATGGATTTCGGTGCAAAGACGAGTCGCTTGCTCTTCCCCAAACACAGACTAACATGAAGCCATCAGGGTGTGGAGCTCGACTGATGGAGACGAGGGCTTTCACTAGGACTCGCTTTCAGGGAACTGCAGGAGGTTTCCATGCTGTCTGAAGATCAAAATTTAGTTTACGTTGTAGCGTGTAACAAGAAGACCGCCAAAACAGGTATACAGAAGTGACAAAACAACTTTACAAATAGCTGAACGTTACCATGCAAATCGGGGGGAGAATAACGTAATCAATCTGGAAGATCTAATATGTGTCCCGTGAAATGCAAACCTGGCATTCCGTGTCTCGACTTTTGATTAAAATCACATAACATTTCAGAAAAGCACAGGTGAATAGAATCATTGCATGATGGGATTTTGCTGTTAACTGGCAGATATTTTGTTGTGTGGTCTGGTGCCACAGTGGTTCTGGGAGTTTGATCCTGACCTGGCTCCATGTCTGCAGTTTGCATTTTCTCCTCATGTTCGTATGGGTTTCCTCACACAATCCAAAAACATGCATTTAGGTGCTTTGGTGTCTGCCCCAAGTGCATGATTATGCACTCTGTAAGTTTGTGCTCATCTATGGCTTCCTAGGATAAGTGGACTTTGCCCTTGCATTGAATAAGAAGTTATGAAAAATAGATGGATTAATAGGCAAGAGCCACAACAATCAAGTAGATCCTTTGTCATTCATTTTGGGAAAATATAGAGATGCCACTGGGGGGGGGGGGGGTATTTATTTCAGGGGGGGTTTGTTAAATGCTCATGTTAGCATATGTAAAGCCTGTACTATGTGCATTAAAGTTAGAGTACAGATTTATCAACAGGTCACAATAGGCTTTCACGTTTAAAATGTAAAATGCGTGCGAGTGTGCTGTTACTGTGGATGTTGATTAATGAACCTGCCTGGGGTGTTCCCTAGGGAACCTGCAGAACCTCGGACCGGGGAGCAGGTAAATATTTGGAACATGGTGCAGTGATTTGTCAAGCAATGTATACATTTAGGTCGGCAAACAAGTTATTCATGAATATTCACATGGGCGCGGAGTGCTTAGGCAAAAATAATAACAAGGACAAAATCCAAAGGCTTCTTACCCTTCAAGATTTCTGATGGCAAGCTCAAGGACCCCAGGATGCAGAAGTCTATCTCCTGGATATCATTTTGGAGCTCCTGGGATGAGTATGGCTGGGATTAAAAACCACAAACCTGGAGTTACACTCTTGTCGGCTGGACATATCAATACTGTAAAGATGTCGGTAACACTTTACTTGAGGGGGCATAAATAACTTAGTTACTCAGTCACTACTCAAGAATAAATCATGAACTAATATAGCTCCTGTATGGAATACATGAACCATCATGATTTATTGAACAAACATGGGATCAGTATATAACTAACATTCAGTTACTGGTTAATTAATGCATTAAGTAAGAGTGTAGTATAACATTACTTGAGCCCCTCAAAGGCCAGAGAAGCTGGAAACTGAATATCTATTTAAAAGGAAATGTCAACAGGCCCTCCAGCTTTTGTGAATGCATAATTAGACTGGTTTCCAATCCATATTCCCTTTGCATCCCCTCTTATCATCCCTGCTTCCGTTAACTATTCAATCTGTCCAGCAGTGTTCCCACAGCTGGACTCTCCCTACAGATTTCACTAAAGTTTCAGAACACATTTTGGCTAGTCCCAGTTGATGCCATCTTGTCCCTGTCTCCATAACAGACCAGGCACTTCCTGTTGCAGTTTGAATAAACATGCAATGAAAAGATATTTTTTTCCACACACTTTGAACAAGAAACATTTCAATTCCTTTTCCATCTGTACCATTATTTATATGTGAGCAGCTTTTCAAACACCAGAAACCATTCAAAACCCAGATCGATGCTTTTTTCCTACCTTCCTTAAGTAGCGATGAGACCAAACCTGACAGATATTGGTATCTCTGGTATATTCTCCTTCATCTGAAATGTTCTGCCCATCCCTCACAAACAAATAAATAATTGTGAGAATATGAGGTATAGTCCACAAGTGAACAGTCTCTCTTTAAATCCAGTTCTTTTGAAGTGACACACACTTTCCATCCTTTCCCTAACTTTCCAGGGGCTGCATTTCATTTTGCAATATTATCTGTAACGAAATGCGTGTTTTCTTACGTCACTGACGTGCGTATTCCTGTCATCAGCCTTTGTACCCATTTTTTTAGACGATGAAGGCAGGTGATAAAAATAGATCCTTTCTCACTGTCCCTGAAAATCGCAGAGTCTGTAAGGCTGATCCAAGCGGGTGAAACTTCCCTCGGTGGGCCACAGAAAACGGCTGAGCCGCCTGGAATGTGACGGTGGGCTTCCCCATCTTCTGCCTGGCATTAAAAATTCCATTGGCGCCTCTTGTGGAACGGATCAATTAAACGCACCCTGGGGAGCCAGGCGTCTGATGACCTCATCAACTCGTGGATCCCCCCCCCCCTTTGTTTATTCATTAACCTGTCGTCAGCAAGATCAGCAGTAACAGAATAACAGACAGCATTGCTGAGGAAAGCTGAGTTTTTTTTTTTCTTTTTTACTATACTTAAAGGATAATTAGGCCTCATTCTCTGGATCTGGATCTCTCGGGATTTAAGCTTTACGCAGCTCTGCTCCTGCTGAACGCGTAAGGCTACACATGAGGGGACGGAGGGTGGGGGCAGTGAAATGGGAGCTGCTTGGTTTATGTCGTGTAGCCCC
>JAODJW010000026.1:3349916-3365315 GCA_026777045.1 Hyperopisus bebe
TATATACTGAGTTAAATGTTGGATGGTGAATCTACCTAAAGCTTTAAGTCCAGCTTTTTGCGCCAGATCGGCGTCTCTCTCATTACATACATCCCTTATAAAGTCCATCAGTTGAAACCATTTATTTGTGCGCAGAAACATACCATTAGATCATATTCCTCATTCTGACCACAGGTAGCAGTCCATCCTATACATTGATAATCAAAACTCTTTCAGAGTTTTGGGCACCTTTGGTTACATATTGGTTTAGTTGTTTCACTGATGTCACTTCCTCTTGAAGATATTCTTGCCTCCTTCCATCATTAGATGCCAGTCCAATTTATATAATGTGATATTTAATAGCTTAGTTAACAATTTTAAGAAGCATACAGTTTTTGCCCATTTATAGAGCTTATTATTTTTATCAGAGCTATTCAGGGGTACCAACCTATAGATCCATATCTATAGGCCATTTTGTTCACCACTATGCTACCTGCTTCCCAGTTTCCCAGTGAGATTCCCTGTCCTACCAATCCTCTGTTAAATACTTCTTTCCAAAATGACAGTGTGACTTTCTCCAGCTTCAAGGCCACTGAATGACTCAGGTTCACTGATCTGCCCACCTGACAGAAATGGTTTCCTACCCTGTCAAGGTCCGCAGGGCACTGTGTCAGGCTACCATAAGCTACGCTGCACCTCCCTCCAGGAGACCCCAGAATCTAAGATTGTTTTTGCTGCTGTCTTTCAATGCAACTTTTCAGAGTCACAATAGTTTTAAAACCAATTAAAATGCAAATTAAGTTAACTGATTAAAGCAGCGTCTAAATAAATAATCAATACACAAACAAACAAATAAATGTCATCTTCTGTGTGACTATTTTTTTTAGATGCAAAAACACATGAGAGACGAAACCCCGGCCATCCTGTACCACGGGAGTGCGAGGTCCGGCTCGGCTTCAGAGCGGCTGAGGCGGTCGCTCCCCGCAGCAGCGTCGGAGAAAACAAGCAGCTGCAAGAAGGCACGGCTCTGCGGCTATGTGGAGTTTCACAGGCGATAGGCTCCCGTCTCCGTGTGCTGTGTGCTGAATAAGAGACGGCGGTATTGAGAATTAAGCCTATTCCCCTTGCCTCAGTAGAGCACCATCTCAGCAGGCTGAGATCGAATCAGGGGTTTTAACGCTCAGATGTATTATATGGCCCATCACTTTACTGGTCCCAGTCTTCTACATGCTCGAAGAAAAGCAGATTACCACCTCAGTAATTGTGTCTGCAAAGCCCTACTGCGTAGTTTTGCTTTTCTCTTTTTTTTCCTAATCTGTGGCCGTAAGTAGAACATTTCCTCCGCTTTAAGCCTCTCATTTTGAAGTGTGTGGATTGGTGAAACCTGCAGTTTAGGTTAAACTTTCTCTTTACTGCCAGTGTACTTGTGACTTGTTTTAACTCATAAAATATAAATGTAGATGTAAACAGTAGAAGGGACGCTGGCTAAAGTACCTACATTGCTGATAAGTTGAAATGGATCCAGTGCAGCTTAGTGGATCCTCTTATACTTGCCTTGTATGGAGTGAGACATGATGGAAAAATACGCTTCGAAGGGAAACAATGGCCGAACTCACAGCTCACTTACATTGGTGAAGTTTAGGGGTAGTGGGCCAGCAGGATTTGACTATGTACTAGTACACATCCATCCATCCATCCATCCATCGCAATACTGCTTAAGCAGTACAGGATGGCAGCGATCCTGGAGAATATGCCAGGAAGCTCAGGGCACATATCAGAAAACTCTTAGTAGCGAACACCCTGGATGGGATGCTGGACCATTGTAGGGTACACGCTCACACACACACAATCACACACTAAAGGTGATTTAAAAGCACTGACTGACACGATCAGAGGAGAAACCTGGAAGAGCCAGATGGAGCCCAGGAGGACTGGTGAGAACATAGAACCTCTCACACAGAGCCGGGGGCAGGAATCAAAGCCACAACCCTGGTCCTATTAGGCCGCCATGCCGCCCACATCGGAATATGCGACTGTCGGTAATGTGGTGTCCTGGGCAGTGTGATTACCATCAGCCTCATTGGTTCGGAGCCCATTTTACCAGTAAGTGAGCTTAATTTTCCTGCAGCTCAAATGATCAGAATAATGAATAGGGACTCAAGGCCATGTGCTAACATTTTACTAACGGTCTGCTTATGCTAACACTGTCATAAATGTATAATACTAATGTGTGCAGTGCTACTGTGAAAATGATTGCAATTCAGCCAGGGAATCATGCAGTTCACTGGTATCTGCAGTGGAAAAACTGACTGCAGTTCAGTTATTCGCTCTAAGACAGCTTTAATCATACCTGCTCTTTAATCTTCACACGGTATCTATTTATAGTTCTGGGGTGAGGGGTAGATCTGTGGAGAATCTGACCTCCCAAATGGCCACAGGAGGGCTGAGTCACGTGTCCAGTTAGCCTGTGGTTAAAAATCATGAAAGGTTCACGCTTCCATCAGTGTCCCAGGATCGATTTCTTTTTCTAAGTTCAGTGATTGAATCATTTGCGTTGCATGTGACTGAAAGATCTGGCTGCCTGACACCTCTGCTCTTTTCTCTGCCTGCTAGCAGCCGCTCGATATATCAAATATTTAAAACCTAAGTATGGGCAGCACTGATCCGTGATACCTTGAAGGGTGAAGGGTTTGGATCGTGCCTCTGCTCGAAGTGTGGACATGTGTCTTGCATGAGTATCCTCCTATAGTCCAAAAAGGAGCTGCCGACCTAATTGTATGTGCCCTGTAATGAACTGATATGCCATCCAAAGTGTATGCATCAGGCCTGGACCAGGATAAGTGGCTGGATGATCAATGAATTAATGGATGGATGGAGGGATGGATGGAAGGATGGATGTATGAATTAATGAAATATTCATTCAGGACAACCTCCCTCCCTTGCTTTTAGTGGAAATTTGTGCATTTTGATGCTATGCTTAGAATTATGCATGAAAACAATTTCGCCTTTCTAACACCGGAAACCCAAGGCCCAAAAGTCAACAATGAAAGCATCATTTCAGGCATCATTGCATTGGCAGCCACATTATAATGTACGTTGGCTGTAAAAAGAATGTATCTGATAGATGTTTATATATTTCATAAGAAAAATAATTTGTACAATAGTGCATTTTCGAAGACAGCTGCCAGCAAGGTGTGGGGTAATGTGAGTATGAAAATCATACTCTTCTGTCCATAAAGAATGTAAACTTCAGTTGGATTTGCTATCTTCTCTTTAGAAGGTTCTTCCTGCGTGTAATGAGATCTGAGTCTGTTTCTCTTAGGGTTTCACCACCCACCCACATCCCTTATTTCCTCTTATAGAGCTGTAAGACCTATATTTTTGTGCTAGTGTATGATCATGCTAAGTCTTTTATCATAGTACATTATAATCAGCATTGTGGAGTCTTCAAAGCTTAAACTGTGTTCAGGAGACCCAGTTATAAGAGAGAAATTATGATATGGGTGGGTGAGCAGTCATAGTACAGATAGTATAGTTTTAGCACATCAAACATGTATAAAGATTGAAATCAAAATAATTTTATTGGCCAGATACACCTGTATGTACTAGGGAATTGTCTTGGCTGTTAGTTAGAAAGTGTCACTATTCAAAGTATTATTTATAATTTTTGTCAAAGTCCAAAACACAACAGAGGCAGGAGTTAGAGCAAACAGTAAGAGGTTTATTAAGGTTATTGAACAGGGCTAACAACAGCAAAAGGCACAGGAGCACACACTGGGGCAACATCAATGACAAGACTGGGGAGGGCAGCATTGGGAGGCACTCTTATACTGGACTAACGAGGGAGCAGACGATAGGCAGCTGGAGTGATCCACACGAGGGCTGAAACAAGAGGTCAGACAAATGATTAAAAGCTGCAGCTTGTTAGAGCCACACTAGGGAGAGAATAAGGGGGCAGGAATGTGGGGTGTGACAAAAAAAAAAAAAAAATTTTCTCAAAATCACCAAAAAGGCAATTAAAAATGAGACACTGATGAGTTATATAATGTGTGCTTGTTTCAGATTTAAATACTGTATAGATTAACCAAAGCAACAAAAATCTTCTGTCATCTTCAATTCAAGACATCTTGACATATTTGAAGTCTAGGCAAAGACTTTTTCAAAACCTTGCTCAACGAACAATCATTTTTTTATTCTTAGAAATGTTTACAATTTCCATATAATGTCAAAGCAGTTAATCTACAAGTTCATTGACTATAGATGTCATAGTCTGTCTGTCTATTTTTTCTGGGTAAGTACTGATGTCCAGGTTTTATGAGATTATAAGATTTGCGTGCTTATTCCCAAGCAATTTTTTGCAATTAAAACCTTGTAAATAATAAATGGCCATAGCTCTATCCTAATCCATAATCTTAGCCTTTGTCTCTTTCCCACAATCCATTGTGCCTGAGACATTAGCACTGAAGGTATAATAGAAACAGGATGCCTAGAATATCTCATCTTTTAAAACGTGGCACCAGTTGAACCCCAAAGCCTTTTGATCGCTCTCTACTGCATGCATCTGACTGTGACACAAATGTAATTTTAATGCATGCCGGCATTGCTCCATTATTAAAAATGGGAGATTTCGATTGGCTTTGCGTGAAAGCTGGCCAAGTCATTCAGCTGCATTCTTTAGCAGTTCTCTTGAGCAGGTAGCAAAATGCCAGGGTAAATCTTAATGACTGACAGTTACTTTTCATTATATTTTAATAATGAACTAAATGCTAACCTGAAGTCATTTAATGAAAGATTGTAAAAAGCAGCACAGAAATACCTGATGAAGGGAACTTATAAAGCAGGGATGATTATTTGTTGACTTTCATTGCCATTATTCTTGTCAGAAGAGGGTGGAACTGCTGTGACTAGCAACAGTAAACACATCTGTCTTGATGTAATGGGTGTACGTGGTCAATATGGCCTGTAGGGAAACGCCCTCTGCACATTCTGTTTTGCAATGTTTCCAATGTGCCCTGACCAAGGCCTGCAAAATGTCACGCTGTTCCTTAACATGTCAGATTATGAATGCTCATTAGTGACAAGGGCACTATTTGTTATGTACTTATTCTCATCAGGTTCAATATACATTGTATTGTTGTTCTCTCTCGGTCAATTACATTAATTAAGTCCCAATCCAATTAACACCCGGAGGTATGTATATTAGAACTGCTCAAAATATCTCCTAAGAATCCAAGGTGGTTTTGCTAAAAGTTATCAAATGAGTCACATTTACAAAAATACTGTAGCACTTTTTCCTTTTTCTTAGTCCCAGCTGCTTTATTATTTTTTTATTCATTTGTTACATTTTCAGGAAAGGCAAATGAAAGGTTGTCATGGCATTTTCTGCAGTCCCCATTCTTTTAAAAAGTCAGTGATTGACATAAAAAAAGCATACATTATAAAAGAAGTAATGTCTCTTGCATTATTTTTTATGCATTATGTTTATAAAATCAGTATTTAATTTAATTAGTACCTTCTTTACCAGAGATTTCCATTCTTTGGAACACACATATACTGTAATAACTGATAATTGAATATTTTTGAAAGTAAAGGAAAAGGGGATTGGAGAAAAGTGACTATTAAGGGCAAATTAGTCCATTAACTAATGGAGATGAAAAATAGGCTCTCAGTGGAAAGTTGTATCCAGACTAAAAGGCAACAGGTGGTACATGAGTAATATGTATTGTAGCTAATCAATGAGTTATTATAAGCTGCTATAGGTGGTTTTGTAATTTATCGTTATGCTGTAATGCCTGTCAGAACATCCTCTATTTATCACAAAATAGCTACATTTTCTGCCTATCTCAACAGATCTGCCTAGTGGAACTTCCTGAAGGGCAAGAAGGTGCTGGGTCAATTATTTACATTTATATGGATTCATTTACCAAACCATTTCTTCCAAAGTAACTTAAAGTCTATACACTATGTGTTACAACAAGTACAATGAGTAATAAAATAAAAACCACATAAACATAACAGTAACCAAAGATACTGTTTTACAGTATTATGTGTACAAGGTAGACTACCACTTTGCTTTTCTTAGTTTTTTTCAGCATTCAAAGAAAATGTCTAATCTTGCAGCATGTTACTTACAATTCCTGTTTCGTCTTTGTGTGTGAAGTTTCTATTAGAAAGGTGAGCAGAACTCCTTTAACTGGGTCTAAGCCATCAGTGAAAAGGACGGCCTTGAGAGTTTGGGGTCATGTTGGTGGTGGTCTTTTTCTATTCCTGCAGCACTAACTGTCTCACCTACATGAATTCCTTACAAGACCACAACAAATATCAGTGAGGAATTTGAAGGTAAAAGACAAGATTTAAACCGGTAAGTTATGCTAATTCCCTCAAGTCCTAACATCAATAGATTGAGATTAAAAAGGCATTTCAGTGTATGCAGTAAATTGTGAACCACCATAAAACAATATGCAAAGAAACTAAGACAAATTAGAAACTGAAGAGATATTTGGAACCTTATTTAGTATCATTATAGTCATCCTCATTATGGCAATTATAGTAATAATATTACAAAGCATAATGCTTCACGTTAGCTTTGCTCCTAAGTATCTTCTTCAAGCACTGATGCCTTCAAAACTGCATTTTAAGTGAAGGGCACAGAGGAAATAAAACAAAAGTGTCATGCAGAATTCCTATTCTGAAAAACAAGATACATTGTTTCTGCTCTAGGTTGATTTTTATTGGATATTAACACAAAGATGGTCTGGGACTATTATTTTAACCAGCATGTAAAAAGCAGACTTTACAGACATTTTGAGCTCAAAAAGGGCCCCCACTTCAAAATCCTGCATTGCGGTCTGGGAGATTCAGAAGATCTGGAGGAACAGTGTAATGAAATAATGGCAATTAGAGAGCATCTAAATGAAATAAGATCACGGGAATGGCTATCCAGATTTCAGGGAGTGATTTGTTTTATAGCTGTACGTTTAGATATAATTTAGTTTTGTTTTTGAACACATACATAACCAAGAATCACATTATCCCTAAAGGACTGATTTTGCTTGCAAGTGTCCTATGTAAATTTGCAACTTCTAGGGCATTCACAGTCAAATGACGCAGAAGATGTAAATAGATGCAAATTACATAAAGTGTAATTAAATTTGCAAAACTGAATTTGCAATGAGACCAAGTTTTCCATAAACATGTAACTGGCTTTATTTTCCTGTAATACTGATCTCCATCATAGAGAAATATTTTCAAACATTTCCATTTTTGCTCTTTACTGACCAAGCAGGTGTAACATTTTTCTCTCCTCTTTTTCCAGATATCATACAGTGCCTACAGGGATGATTAATTAAACATTAATTAAATAGGAACATTGATTAAAAAAATGTTGCATTGAAATCTGAAGAAAAAAAAAATCCTGTTATGCTTTTTATTTGTTCTCCCAAAGTGGTTACAAAACATACTCATCATTGTGATAAGGAAAAATAAAATAAGGGAAGTTTGTTTGCAAACAAACAAACAAACTTTTTAATGCAGTTATTAAATTAATTCTTAAATGTACTGATTCTCATAGACATGCTACTAGCTACAATTACAGTGAGGTTAAGTCTCTAACAGTTCAAAATTCACCCATTCTTTCTCTGGAAATCTTTGGAAATCTGCACCTGGAAGGAGATCAGTGAGGGGTATCGGTCTTAGGGTCATGCCCCCAGGTCTCAGTCTGATTCAGGTCCATGTCTTGATTGTGCTGCTGTAGGGCATACTAAGGTTTCTTTGACTTTATATTTTGGGTCACTGTCCTGTGGAAAGTTGGGTCTCCATTTCTGTCTTCTGCAGACTGAGCTGATTTTCCCACAAGGATTGCCTCTAGTCATCGGCACTCATTTTAACCTGTATTTCCACAATTATTCCAGTACTTGAAATCTCTCATTTTAGAATTTCACATCCACCTTTCTGTACTGGCTAGACTTTGGGAGCACCTGATCTACACTGCATGCAGAGAGCACATGATCTACACTGCATGCAGAGACAGTTTCTCCCCTCACTGCACACCAGCACATGGTTTCTTTAAATCCTCTTTGCTGGCTTGTTCAAATCAAAATCTGGATGGTACTATCATGTACAGTGAATATGCCTTGGTATAATCGGTCCTGTTCAACATAAGACCCACAATTCAAGGCAACATACAGTAATCAAATATATAATTATACATATATTGTGCAATATGCACAATATATAGCAATGTTAGGGTTATATAACATTAAAAATATTATGCAGTATATATATTATGCAATGTGCATAATATATACTGTAACAATTAAAAAAAACATTAAGCAATTACAGCTTAAAATCTATCCCAAAGAGTGTAAAATGTCTTCCTGTCTTCAGTTTAGTGCAATAGGATATCTTAGTTTTCTCTCTTGGTGCTTGACAAACAGTCAGATTAAGTACAGTCAGGACCAAAGTGAGACTATTCAGGCCAGCAATGTCAGATCAGTGAAATTGGGGAGGAGGGGGCATATTAATTCTACACCCAGCGTGAATCATATGTGCCCTCCTGGTAGTGCACACCATCCAGTTTGAGAAAGGCTGAGTAAGCAGTAACGGACACCCTGTGTGGCCAGCGGGGAATTCTCCTGATTGTCCCGATTAACTACTCCGGCATTGAGTCCCATTCATTGTGGGATTTGAGGTACCCTTTACCCAATGAAGGCCTTTCATTGAGTATTTTTGATACTTTTACCTCTCTATTTTTGATACTTTTACCTCTTTAATTTATATTTTAAGACTGAGGAGGACAAATCAAAGAAAAATAGCATTCAAATGATGAATACACTCATAAAACATCATCTTTTGGAACACTGATAATTCAAGTATTGAAAGTTATTTTGGTATTATTTGGTGTTATGTTGTGAAGGGATTTGCAGCAGGTAAACAAATCCCACAATGCAATTCGGCAATTTCAATTTTTGGTTTACCATGTTTCACCTCATTGTGACCCTAAGAGGAATGAAAAAGTATGGATTTTATTTATTATAAATTATAATTATTTCACCATTCTATACAAAGGGATAACACTCTTTCTGATTGATCTGACTGATGTTATCCTTTTTATGATTTGTGATCTGAAACTTGCCATGGCTAATGTGTACTTTTCTTTGACCATGTTTATAGTATATAAATCCTGAACACACATTTTTAAATGGAGGTAAACTTGATTCTGCTAAACTCATTTAGCATGCTAATGTGGTACCAAGGAGGTGTGTGGAGGAACCAAGCCAGAGTCCAGCGCAGGGACCCTGGAGCTGGATGGGACATTTCTGCCGAGCCAAAATAAAAACCTGTTCTGACCCAGAATTCCATAGATTCAAAAGGTCTCCATTTACATTGTAAATCCAAAGGCTTTAGATCAGGAGCGGCTGGGCTAAGTCAAAGAAAGATAAAGGTCTGACCTTTTTTTCCCTGGTTTTACTTTAGCCAAAAAATGAGCAATGGCTGCACAATACTGGAACATGTCTGCATAATCAGATTCATATCTCTTTCTAAACTATATTGACTGCCATAGAGTTCACAGCATCCAAAAATGACCTGCCGCTTTTATGAGTTATTAACTTTTCGGACGTGACTCTACAAGAGAGTTGGGCCAGCAGAATTCAGTATTTGGTGAAAAAAAAAAAAAAACGTTGCAGTGTTCATTTTCAAAATATATTCTAAAATCTGTTATATTGCAGCAAGTCTGATTCTCATACAATTTGGGTGGCATTAATGCTGCTGTGAGTATAAAATAAATATACATTTATTCTGTATAATTATTCTTTCTGAAATAGTTATACTACTGTGAAGTCCCAATGGGATCCCAGCATTAAAACCAATGTTAGGAAGATACACAAAGAGCTGTGTGTCCGATGATTCAAATTCTTATTGAAATTAAAAAGGCAACTTAGGCCAAAATGTGGGAATCCCCTCTGGAACAAAGTCTGCTTCATATGGAGCAAATATGAAGAAATCCAGGAAGAAATTTTGAGAAATCCCTACAATCAGTCCAAATGTCCACTTTCCCCTACAGCAAGAGCAAAATAGAAAAATTGCTATTGGATTTAAAATCGCAAAAATAACACTTTTATATGGAAAATCACCAACTGGCTCAATGTCCATCTGCGTAGCAGGAAGTATTACAGGCATGCTGGTCTCTCCTTGCGCTTATATATAATAATAAAAGAATAACTGATGTAAGTGCTACCCACAAACACAATATGGAATCAGTCTGACTTCAGGAATTTCACGCCAGCACAGTGGCACATTGTCTGCCGGGGGGGTTGGGGTGATGACCGCACCAGGGGCTGGTGGCTAGTGAACTGGATTCCAGACTGGATGTGATGTCACACCTCACGATCACATTTTAAAATGGAAGCAAAATAAATTTTTCCATACAACAGAACTGGTAACTTGAACTTGTTGACTAGTATGTAGTATAACATATATTGTGAAAGTTGTTTTAATAAGCTGAGGCTTATGCATATGCTTATGCTAAATATTTCTTTCAATATTTGATATATTTTGTTATGTCTGGCTTTGCTGCTCTGCCTGTTGTCCTACCTCTTTCTGTTTAACTGATTCTGAATCCTCATTTTGTAGGAACATGCTTCCCTTGTCTATCCTCTGACCACTTTCTGTTCTCATCACTGCATTTGGATTTCAGCTCCATTTCTGCCGCTTCCTGGACGGATTGTATCATTAAAGACACTTCGCTCTGCATTTGGATCGTTTGCTTTTCAATGCAATATCAGTTAAATTCAATTTGTTCTCACATAGTTTCCTTAAAAAATGCAAAAAGCAATATCCTAACAATATGAAAGTTTAGCAGTAGAAAAAAACAGTAAACTTTTCAATTATACTATAAATTTTGCTTACCTATTGCAGATGAGCTAAAGAATAGGTGCAGAATCTGACCAATCACAAACGAATTTCCCCACCTTCCATGTCTGTCCCAAAAGGATTGGAAATACCCCGAGGACTGCAAGGCTACATGACAGAAGCAAGTGTTCCCTGTGCCCTCGGGGCTCCAATCCATATCCAGCAGCATGAAACGAACCTAAGAATAGCAGGCGAATAGCAGCCGAGACACAACCCAAGGGATAAAGGTGAATGACATTAAAGGGAAGGAGACCTCTTTCAGCACGGCGCTGTCCGGAAAGGTGCTGACTTACAGCTGCCGAACAAGGTGGTGTGCGTGTTGGGGGCGGGGGGGGGGGGGCAGTTTTTTGTGAGGTCTGCTGATTTCCTCAGATAACCCGACCTTTCGTAGTCTGGCCTGACCCCTCTGATCCAGGCTGCAGAGAAGGCAGGGCAGCGGGAAATGGCCGAGCACCATGATGGCTCCAGATGGATGGGAAGCTGGTCAGTACGTGGCTGTCATTAACCTGCAGGCGCATGGCCATCCCACGTCAGCATCTGCGAGCTGCTAAAAAGGCGTCAGGACTTAGCAGTGAGCGAGCGCCCATAAAGGGCATTTGTGAAATGATCTGTCATCTACAGTAGCTGCACTTATTGTTTACACTGACCTATCGGCCTCTTTCAAGTAAAGCACTCGTCCAATTAATAAATGTAAATTATATTTCCTCAAACACTCTTAGCTCATTTAATGAAAGCGAGATGTGCACAAGCTTCTGTTTACTCTAAATGTGACATTAAAAATGTTCAGTTCCTAAATAATCTTTTCCATTAAACATCTCATACTCTAAGACTGAAAAGTCTGAATCTATCTTTAGACTTTGAATTTTATCCTTTTTCATAGCAGCAATCGGCTACCTAGTGCGCCTGTTCTCTATTTGATGTGCCTTCACAGGTTGGCAGGTTGCATCTTTGAGGTTTCCTGATTCTACTTTTTGTCTATTTGGGGAAAGTTCTCAAGCCCATTGTGTGGAACTGAAACTGATCAAAGGTCAAAGAGTTAACTTCAGTGATTAGGTTTTCCCTGTAAGGCCAGCAAATCATTTTCCACATCAGCAGCAGAATGAACAATACTGAAACTATGTAGAGTACATTATGCAGACAGCATACAGTGAAGGGAGCACTTCACTGGGAATGCTCATTAAAATAATTTCAAATCCTCACAAGCTTCAATGTGAGAGAAAATAAATACAGCATAGCATTGCTTAGTAATTATTGTGTGGGGAAGTCCATTTCTACTGGTTCTATTTAACTTTTTCCAAGCTTACAAACTTAGATAGTTACACAATTTACAAAACAGTGTATGCATGTACTGTACTGTATATCTACAGATGAGATGCTTTCACTTTGATAGGGCTTATTTTTTGTTTTACCCTGTCTTGCTTTCCATGAGCCACATATACAGTTGAGAGCAATCCTGGGGGGTCACAGCAGAGGGGCAGCCAGTGTTCAGCACCCCTGGAGCTTGCAGTGAAGGGCCTTCCTCAAGGGCTCGCAGACACGAAACTGTCGCACCGAGACTGGGACCTAAACCAGCAACCTTCCATTCACAGACGCAGACCCTTAGCCAACTCGACCAGTCACCACTTGTATGCTGTATATTTTATAATTATATGATGACTCGGCATTGGCTAAGAAGTCGTGTAACGGGGATGGTTACTTGGGGGATTATTAGAAGAACCATATTTTTACACCCCGTCCCAACTATGATGGTCTGTCCCGCTTCAGTCTTAGTGTACTGATGGCTCCCTGTGGGATCTGCATCTCAGCTACACATCATAGAGTGTGCCTTGAGGTACTGAGGGAATCTGTCTTGAGATGAGGACACACATGGATTACCTGGACTGGCATTTCCCCAACTTGGATTCTCCACCCGGGAAAGGCTGAGACAGACAGTGTCAGATATGTGTTTCTGAAATTTCCCAAACCTTCATCATGATAAATGTCGCCGCTTACATCTGATCTCGCATTCTGGGACACAGCAGGCTGCTGGAACATGCTCTTTGGTCTCAGGTGTTCAGAATTTTATTTTATCTTTTTGATTTTTTTCCCCCCAGAACAAAATGTTGCTAGCGTGCCATGTTTTCTTCTGCTCTGCTCTGGAGCATGCAATAACAAAAACAGAAAAACAAAAAAAGGAAAATTCAGTTACAGTTCAGATTGCCTTTGCTGTAAACTTGGATCTGTTCAAGCAGAACACAAGGGGAATTGCGGCTGTGTCCTCAAAGCAGACTCCTTCCATAACAGGGGGGCTGCGTCCTCCGTAGCAAGGAATAACACGTAACTGAAACTTGAAAACAACATCACCTGAAACGCAAAAGCAGGAATGAGAACAGAAATCGAATCTGACTGTAGGTAAAATTCTGTTGCAAGAGTAACAGAAGTGATAAATTTAATTTATACGGCACAGTCAATAATTAGAAATTGTGGATACGTACGCTGAATTTGGAGGCTGTGGATTAATCATTCTGACAAGACCCTGTCCCTTCAATCATTTGCGAAACAAACCCCTCCTTTATTTAGTCGCAAGCCTGTGCGATTTAATGGAGATGGATAGTGGAAATAGAATTACAGGTACTCAAACGAAAGGTTTTTTTATTTGTTTGTTTTGTTTTTTGTAAAAACGGTACCATCAAAAGGGTGCTTAAATAATCCTCAGTAGGTTAACAGCCGTGGAATCAGCAGTATTTAGTATCTAACTGCGTGAAGCAACATTTTATTTTATTTTTAGTTATGCATAATAAGACCTTTGCAGGTGGCCAATTTAGTCCGCACTTAGAGAGCGGTCATGTCAGCCCCCCTCCCCAGATGTACTGCTTTCGTATCGGCACAAATTGTGTTAATACCACCTATTTGCCAGTAGAGGGCGGCCCATACACAATTCCTTCAGGCTGAAATTCGGTGAAATTCCATTTGGATCGGACGAGGGAGGCATGTTTGTTACCAGAAAGCGTTCAAAATGTAATTGTTTATCTGTGATTATATAGATATGGAGTTTATTTGGTCAAAGAAATATCATCAGTGCGATTCTTACTGGCCAAAAATCCAGCCCGACTGGCAATTTTTGCATGCGTCCTTCAGAAGCAAGCTACTGCATTTATCACACTGTCGCCAATTTTATGTCGAGCGCGAGAGTGTTTATTCTTTTTCTGTGCGTTTTTCTGGAAGGCAAATTTCCAGTCAGCTAAAAGTCCGCTTATTTCAGGCTGCAGTACATAACTAATTATATTCCGGCAGCCTGGTCAATCCATGACGCGAACAGAAACTGGCACAGTAAGAAAACCTGCCACCTTTCTCTAATTTTATTTTCGGCAAATGAATTTAAATACACTTGACAGGATTCGGATCATTTAGATGCCAAGAAAAATATAACGGAACATGGTTACATGCAATAGTATTTATAACAATCTGTAGCACAATCCATGTAAAATGGCTTCAAGTGCATTCTTAATCTAATCACTGATGTTAAAAACAGTATGTCTTGCTTTGCTGAACTTAAACCCATAGTCTTACTGTTTTCGAATTTAGTACAATTTAATTTAGAAATAAGTTATGTATTATTATTATTATTATTATTATTATTATTATTATTATATCTTTTTAAACAATTCACTGAACGCCAGTATGATGATTACTAGTTCGGACCACCTACTAACCCGATTTGCTCAATCCCGGAAGCACAAGCACCGCAGGAAGATTTTATGGCTGCTGTTGATGGACATTTTACTACTTTTCTGTTCCCCGTATAAGTAATAGTGCGCACCTCCCAATAAGACGTGACAACTGGTCAGGAAATGCATAAACAAGGATCCCATTCAAGCAACATGTGATCGCATCTCTTTAGTATCCTGGATACGGCCCCAAAGCCGGACATATTCTTTATTTCGTGAATATATACAGGACACACGTTCATGCATCTGTTGAGGTTGCGCGCATTGCACATTTACCAATAAATAAATATCCGTGTTTGTTAACTGCGAGGGTGTAGAAGGTCTGTGAATAGGATTCGTGAATCGCATATATTAATGATTCAAATGCTTCTCGGACTCATTGATCGCAAAAACAAGGATTCCACTAGAATGAATTGGAAATTTAAATGGCGAAACGTGTTTCTTTTTCCACCCATTTACCTGGTTTGTGATCTTAACTGTTACTAGAAACCATAGTTACTTTTGCCAGCTCTCACCCTGCAGGAGCATCACATTCACATGTTTGCCCGGCGATGCTCACTGTCTCCAATACAGATGAGATGCGCCGAGTCACACGCGCCCCTTGACGTCGTCGGCTGGCTGCGGCTCTGCGCTCCCGCACGGCACGTATTGCGCAACGTGACCGATCCTCACTCAGCCAGTCCATCCTTTAAAAAAAAATATATATATATAAATATATATCCCGTGTCGGGGGAAAAATACTCGCGTCCACAAAATTCAGCACCTCCTTCCCATCCTCGCCGAAGCATGGGGGTGGGGTGGG